>VYZT01054157.1:0-186925 GCA_013400735.1 Pomatostomus ruficeps
TTGATCATGTATATTATTGGTTAATAAACATCTAATCTTCTATATGATTAACTATCCAAACTCACACTATTCTAACCCGATGCTGAAAATATTATAAAAACTCTATACACTTTTAATAAAAGCTCTCTGATTATACCACAGCTAGAAACTACATCATTCATCCACCACACTCCACAGAGTGGAGGGACAAGAGAAAACAAACACAAGCTGGAGGACATTGGAAATCATAATTCTAACTCAACACAAGAATCTTTTTCAATTTACTTTTGAAACATACGGGTGTTCAAGATTGGAACAGGTCACCCAGAGGTGTTTTTGTATCTGTAACCTTGGAGATGCTCCAAGTTTGAGCAGACAGGGCCCTGGACAGCCCTGCTCCTTTCAGCCCTGCTCCTTTCAGCCCTGCCCTGAGTGGGAGGCTGGAGGAGGTGACTGTGCAGGTCTCTCCCTAGCTGGGGTTCTGTGCCTGCCTTTCAGGTTTGCCACATTTCACTCACATTTGATGTCCCCTCAGTTTTGTCACCGAGCACTGATCATGTCACAAGTAAAGATGGATGCAGTTAAGGTCACTGACAGAGAATAATTCATACAAAAAGAGTGAAAACCTTGCATTTGTCTGGATTTTCCACATTTCAGGTGAATGATAGGAACTGCGTCTCACTCTGGAGTCTTGGCAAGGACATGGGGAAATATTTGCAACTCAAACCTTCTCTGCCCAGCTGCATTCAGCAACTTTCTGCTGCAGTGTATCCCACTGTGCAGAAGGCTGGAATAATAATGTGTCTTTTCCATTTCTCAGATATCATTTCCTGCCACCAAGGGACCCTTAGCAGAGTTCCACCACTGTGTGTCTCTTGGCATTCAAGGCAAAGACAATAAGCCTTAAATTGCAAAAAGTTACCTTGAATTTCTAAGCTTTCTGCAATTGCAAGTAACTCAAAGTCATAGGGAATCATGATGTATCAACATTGCAGTATTAGGATCTCTCACATTTAGCAATGGCTCAAAACATAATGGAAAGGTTAAATGTGGCCACTGAAATCTACTCCTTTCATTGTCATTTCCCAGTCCGCTAAATTGGAAACAGAGACAGTTTAGCTCCAATGCAATAATATCAACTTAGAAAAAAAATCTGAAAGAAAATGTTTTCACCTTCTCTTCTGCAGCTTTCTCCTTTTCTGTGGCTGAGTAACTTCCTACACATGAATTATGCAGCTCTCATTGGTATATGGGAAGAGGCAACAGCTACCAAATTATTTAATGCTTCTTGTGCTATGAGTAAAGTATAATTTTTAAGGTTTTTTTCTTCTTTCTTAAAGAGTGGAAGAAGAAGAACCAGCAAGACAAAAAAGCACCCAGCATCTCAGTTTTGTCTAAAGCACGATAATTTAATTTCCTCAGATATGATTTTAAAATAATAGAAACTTAAAGAAAACCAAACAAACCCACAAAATCTTTCTTTCCTCCAAGTAGCAGAGGGGAAGTAAAAGCAGCATAGATGAGAAATGAAAACTGCATGGAAACAAAAACGCTTTGCAGCAGATCCCCGATCCCAGATCACCTGTAGCAATATTTGTCAGTGCAACAAAGGAAGCTGTCGATGTCGCACTGTATGGACACAAACACATGTAGCCGACCAGGCCGAGGAGCCAAAAAGGAGAGCCAAAAGAGAGAGCCAAATGAGAGTCCAAAAGAGCATCCAAAGAGAGAGGGCAGAACCCTCTGACCTTTATTTATATGTTTTTAGAAATCACTGTGGATTGGAGGTAGAAATTACCACCTCTCAATCACACTGGTCAAAGGACAAATCCATTCCATGTCTCCGCCTAGGAGAATGAAATGAAAACAACAAGGACAGTTAGCAAAAACATGGCCATGTTTACAACAGCATGCGTGAGAAAGTACTACAGCAAAGAGAAACATTGGAAAACTGCAAAACTCAGGACAACAGGAAGCTGCTCCAGGTGGCTTCGCCAAAGGATCCTGTTGTGGCTTTGCACTGCACTCACGTTCAGCTCAGCTCAGCTCAGCTCACAGAAGTGACAGGGACACAGTTCAGAACCCTCAGCTGCAGCAAAGGGCAGTGTCTGACCCACCGGCGAATTATCCTGTGCTTATTGCTTCGCCTGACATTACATGCTGAAGCTGATTTTAATGAAAACATTACCTGACTTATTAAATGAATATACACGCTGCTGATGCGCATTTCCCAGGCTGTATATGACATCTATGAAATATATGTGTGCAGATATTACCGCCGTGTTTTCTTAGGAGGCGCTGTAATTGATCAAGTGGGAATACACTTTGTCATTCTCATGGCTTCGCTGGACATCTTAATCCTCGTAGGTATAAATTAGAGTGGCAGATATGCTGGAGCTTGGCCAAGTTTGTCTCTTAAATCAGGAGCTGCTCAGGAAAAGCTACGCTGCCGCTGCTTTGGAACAGAATATATCGTGGGGGAAAGACAAAAAAAATTCCAGAAGCTTCAAAATAAGCACGTGTGAGTCCACCTTCTCTGCTGCTGTCCTCTCCCTCACTCACACACTCATACACATTACAGTCTCAACTTAGTGCCTTTAATTTTGCTTACTTTCCACTAAGCTAAGCTCAAAAGGTGTATTAAGAGCATAGTGAAACTGAGAACCACTTTGCAAATTCATCTTCTATTTTTGGCTTGTAAATAAAGCCTCCCATGAAAATTTAAAAAAAAAAAAAAAAGGCAGAAGAATTTGGCTTAGAGAAGTTCTGCCACAAGTGAAGGCTCTACTTACACTGAGCTTTCAAACTTCATGTTGGATCTGTAAGTGCAACATTAGCCTTAAGGGGAGAAAAGAAGCACAGGGGAAAAAAGAGCAGCTAAATTGGGCAATGCCTCCACCACTCTCTCACAGCCCATTTGTGGAGAAGAAAGCTCCAGCTGCAGTAATGAAAGCTCTGAGTACAGAAAAAGAGCCATTGTTTTAAAGTCCTGAGCTGATGTGTTAAGCTGCACCTTGACTCACGCACATATTTATGTCCTACTTAAAAACGTGTCCAGTAATTTTGCCTGGGGCAGTGTTGTTGTTCTTTGCATTTAAAGAAATCAATCAAAAACACTATGAAATGTTTCATGAAAGGGTGAGAAGTAAATCTTGGCCATATATTATTTTTTTTCCTGAAATTGAGGTCCTAAATGGAAATTCTGTTCTTGCCCTTGTATTCATCCCAGGTTGTATTGTATTGTTGTAATGAGCTGCCTTGCTGTTTCCCATATTTTGGGATGACATTCTCTTTTCCTGGATTTTTTCTGTCCTCACTTCATGGTGCAATAGGATTCATTCCTTCAAATCAGACTGCACCTATCAGTTGCCAGTGAGTTTATAACTTACAAAAACATATTCAAAATCCATTACTTCCCACCAGCAAACAGGAATGGGAATTGAGGGATTTCGAGAAGAAGTGGGATTTCTTTTGGAAATATGTAGACAGACTGGTCATCTTTAAAATAGTTCAGAAATGCAAGACACAAAAGCATTTCACATATTTGGTACCCGAAAAAGTTTACACGGAAGTGTTTAAGGAAAGCAAGCCTATCCCAGGCCAATGGTGCAGTATAAAATCTCACATGGCTTATTTTGTGACATTCAGTGAAATGCACCCACGCCATGTTCATCCAGCTGCTGCACTGGGCGCTAGCAGACAAAAAGATACTGCTCAGAAATAATCATGAGGCAACCAACTTGCAACTCTCTATTCAGGCATAGAAAATTTGGAATTAAACATCAGTCACTTATGCACGCTTGTGCTGAAAGTGTAATTCCCAAAGAGTTTATAAAACTTCTAGGAGGGCATGGGATACAAAATAACATTTTTAAAGGCTATCAAAGAGAAATACCACTGCTTAGAAGCAGATGGACACAGACATAGTCCTTTCTTATTGAAAGAACAAGGACATGATAAAAAGCTTTAAAAATGCCAGCACATTTTGCTCACCATGGGGATGAGAAACTGCTGATGAAACAATTTGAAAAATGTTTTCCTTGTGGTCACAACTGGCTTTAACTGACAGATTTTCTAACTGGTACTTAGGGAAGAGCTGCTTAGAAAAGCTGAAGCATAGAATTCCATGGAAGCCACAGAGCCAAAGAGAAGCCCAGTTAGTGTTCGTTCATGGGGCTAAATTTCAACTTCTTCTCGGGTTCAGGAAGAACTGCCAGCCACGAGGGAATGTTGGCAGATGAAATGTTTTAAATGCCGTGTTTCTCTTCCTTTATGTCCGTCCTCAGAACTGCAGAAAGGCTTTCCCAGTGTGAACACTCCACGCTCCACACCTCCGGCACGAGGCAGCAGGGGCACCGCTGGTGTTGGGTCTGGCTGGAGCTGCCAAGGGTGACACCCACCCAAGGGGGAGCTGTGCCAGCACTGAAATGCAGCACAGGAGAGCCACGTTTGTGTCTGTGAATCTCCAGTCCCCACCCAGCTCCACAGGACTGAATCAGCACCAGATGAAGGGCAGAGCACTGTCCTCTCACAGGGACAGGACAGCTCTGCCCAAAGGCCTGTGCACCGCAGAGCAGAAATGTTAACACACCATATTCCTGTTTGTAGGCTAAGTCCAGACAGAAGTCAGGCTAGCTTGACTTGTAAAAAACATCATTATTTTTCCCAAATTTTCTGATGTTTCAGTGAATATCTGAGAGGTAATAAGTGTGCTTTTTTGGTTAGGTTCGATTGTTAATAACCTTTGCATAAGTGAGCAAAGAAATATCCTTCAGAACAAAGAGTTTGAGGTTTGGATGTTGAGCACATCACGGTGTCCCCGTGGGCTGCAGCCCACAGCAGACCCAGCACACGCAGCTGCCCAGGGGCTCAGAACTGCTGACAAAACTGCTCCCCGTGCTGCTGCTGCTCCCGGAGCTGCTCCCGAGGGGGGACTGCAGCTCAATCCTCCTCCCAGCACCATGGTAGGAATTCATTTATCGTCTCTGCCTAGGTCCAATTCCCATACACACATTCCTCAATTAATTCAGTGTTAGGGGACATTTATTTGCAAAAGGAAAAATGCTGCAAAGGTCTCAAAAATAACAGTAGGCAGAGCTACATTTTAACATGTGCTAGAACGTTTTTCTGGTGCGAACTAACTTAGGAGTAATTAATTTAGATTGTGAGGGGATGTGGAGAGTAGCTGCTGATTTTGCAGCTCCTGTGTGTAACCCAATTTTGAAGAAATATCCAAAGCAGGGATTTCACCTGAATTAGTGAGAGCTATTTGGCTTAGTTACTGCTAAAGTGTTACCATCACAGCCAGACAAGGTTGCTGGGTTTCCTTTTTCTAGTGAAGCTTTTCAAATCATCATATTAAATAGAGATTATAATGTCTCCAACTGTGTTAATTTAATGGTAAATTTAATCCTAAATATGCAGAGCAGTGCAGTTCCACAGAATAAAAAAAATAATCCCTAGGGCCTTACCTCAGGTGTTTCTTTGAAAATGTTATTATTTATCATGTTAGAATTGCTAGAAAGTTAAGCGAAATGGACTCAGCGATAAACAAAAAAGACACAAATGCAAGCCTGTGTCACTGCAGTGCCCCAAGCCCATCCATATTACGTGTTTTGGTGAATGCAAATAGATTAATGTATTGAAGAGTGTCAGCTTGCACAATATTATAAACTTCAGGAGCTGGCTTTTTGACACACTGCTATTTTATATGCTGTTCCTACTGTCACATGAAAATCACT
The DNA here is from genome assembly GCA_013400735.1 of Pomatostomus ruficeps. Classification (NCBI taxonomy): domain Eukaryota; kingdom Metazoa; phylum Chordata; class Aves; order Passeriformes; family Timaliidae; genus Pomatostomus; species Pomatostomus ruficeps. The sequence goes on from VYZT01054157.1 coordinate 5,721, forward strand.
CTGAATACAAATAAAGAATAAACCTTGCAATCTCATTAGTCATCTCACCCATGAAATTGTAATGATAATTAGTCTTGTAAAGCTAAGCGAGTAAAACTTTTATGAATTTTGCATCCATTTTTGTGAACCCAGGTACTGATCTCTACTTAACCAAAACAGTCCCCTGAGCGCAGGACCAAGATGTGAAATACCAGTGTCTGTTTCTTCTTCACCTCGTGCTCCTAGGAGGCCAAAACTCCCCTCAGCTGCTTTGCTCAAGGTTGTCAGAGCTTCCTGAGGTTGTAGGGAGGGCCCAGGATGGGAGGGGAGGGGGATGCACCTCTACACTCAGGAGAAATCCAGAAATATCAGGGCAGGAGCGGGAGAGCTTCCCACACACATATTGAGTGCTGCCACCTTTGAGAGCACAAAAATCCTAAAACTGTACAGACCATAAAATATTGAGACATCTGTTGAGAGCTTTTTAGTCACCTTTCTTGCCAGGGGGTTCTTTCGGGTAGCACAAGCTCAGGGGCTCTCCTCTGTAGATTAAACTGTAGATAATCCAGCTCTTTATTTGTTTAGAACGTGCTGTGCACAAATCCCACAGCAACAAATGCTTCTGAAAGAGAGAAAAAAATTCTGGTTGAAAACTCTGTGTTTAGCATTTCTTCCTCAGAAAAACAGTAAATAATAATAATAAAAAATTTATTTTTTAATAAGAAAAGTGTTTAAAATGGTTAAATTCAATACAAAATTCAAAATCACAGAATTTCACAGCCCCAGCAGTTTCTTCCAGGTTGAACCCTGGGTTTAAACACCAGATGCCCCAGAACTGTGTGTGCACCAGCAGTACCACGAGGTATTTATTACAGTGCATGGATTTCCAGGAAAGCAAACAGTGCCATGAAAACTGCATCATGCATTCCTAAAATAATTCTATCAGTTAGTGGGATGAAAGGTGCAGAGTAGTTTGGAATGATATATAGCCCAGAAGACTTTGGTAAATCAAAGAATGTGCCAAATAGCCTCCCTTAAAAGAAATCATTCAACCTGATTTGTTCTTGAGCACAGACTGAAAACTGACTGAGGAACCATAAACAAAGAGAGAATGACAAACGACAGAGGATCGGTGCTTAGGTACCCAGGCACTTCTGGGCTGGTTTTATTGCTGGACTTCTTTTATCTCCTTAAGCCAAGAGAGAAAACGGGATGAAAAATATTATTATATAGAGAGGAGTGAGGGGGTTTTATCCTGCTTACCTGGAGAGCCCTTGTGCACCAAGCACAGCAAACAGTTCCTTTACAAAGCACGGAAAGTCACGAGATGCAATTGTGAACAGAGTTAAAAACCAAGGGGCAGCGTTTCCGTAACGACGTGAACTTCCTTGGAGAGCTGAAGGTGGAAACTGAACTCATTCTGATTTTACCACAGTTTTCCACGGCGAGTCAGCAGCACAGAGCAGTGGGAAATGAGAACGTGTGAGCTCTTGGGGCTTCACGTGGACAAACGGAACACAGCTTGGGAACCATGAAAACATTTCAGTGGATCCTAGAGAGCAAGGGTGTCATTTAGTCTGCCTGGTACCTGTTGTCATTTGTTTTCAAAAAGGCTCCATTTCTCTGTGGGGAAATGGGGGGAAATGCAGTGTTTCTGGGTGAATGGGGATCCAGGACTTTCTGTCTGTCTGTCTGTCTGTCTCCAGCTGGGAGTGGACACTGCGAGTAAGGGCCCCCTCAGCAGTGCAAATTGAAGAGAGGTGCGAGGGCAAGCATAGTTCAGGTAAAATGATGCCCAGTTATGGCCACTAAAGTTAAACTTGAGAAGTGCTGCCCTTAAATTTGTGTTCAGCTGCTGGCAGGCTGGGAAAGAAGCGTTAATCCTACCGACGGGACATTGCTAAACAAAGAGAAACACACGGACACACTCGGATCTCGAGACAAGCTCAGCCATCTCTGTGTTAGTGTCTTGTGCAATAACAAAACCTTTTAAAGTAACTCTTCTGAGGGTTTTTTTGTTCCAAATGAGCTGTCAATAATTTTGGTTTCTTTGTTTCCATTCATAGTTTTTAAATATTAATATATTCACTACTAAAATGTTGCATTTTAAATGGGAGGTCAAACGCCACTGACCATTTTTGTTGTATTTTAGATTAAGCTTTTCATTTCAATTTGCAGTTAACAGCAAAAATGCAAAATAAACATCATGATAGTTCATAGATTATGAAATACAAAAATACTTAATTTTATTCCCAGTTGAAACTAATGAAGTGCTGTTAAAGTTTTTCTTGAAAACTTTAGTTTTTAAGATGCATCAGAAAGAAAACCTTGTGTCCCCAGTCCCTGCAATGTTGCATTAAACTTCTTGAAAAAGCCACCATTTTGCCTCAGCCGAGTATAACCGGTGAAATGCAAATTGATGGGTAAAAATTGCCTACAGTGCTTGATATAAATTAAAATTACTCGTATAAACTCAACATTCAGATTATCTGACAACTACTGTTGTATTAATTTTTCTGCTGAATACTTTAATTGACTGGAAATTAATTTTCTTACTCACATTATAATTACTTTGGATGCTGGTCAGGAAAAGCTAAATACACCAATAATCACATAACATTTAAAGCTTGTTTGAAGTAGGAGATTTACCTAAAATTAATGATCCTTTTTGTGTTGGCATATCTCCAGCAAATTTTAAAAAAACTTAATGACAAAACCTTCTGTAAAGTGAACAAGTTTTGTTTCTTTCCTTGAAAATACTAACTTCCACCAGAAGAAATTTTTGTTGTTCTTTACAAGAGAGCCAGAATNCTCCTTGAAAACATCAACTTGCACCAGAAGAAATTTTTACTGTTTGTCGTGGTGGTGTTCTTTACAAGAGAGCCAGAATATTTCTGAACAGCAAGTTGGGGCGGTCTCATAGCGATATAACTGTACGTGTCTATTAAAACTGGTACATGATCACATGGGTGAGAGCTAAAGGCGTGAAATGAGCTCCAGATCGCAGCAGAATTGAAATTCAGTCTCTCAACTCCCACATGAGGGCACAGGCCTCTAGACCAACCAGATTTTCAAGACAGTTGCAAGAACTCCTGCAAATAAAATTTAAATTTCTTCACCCTTTCTCTCCTTTTTTACTCTGAAGCTTTGGGGAGGTACCAGGAATGCCAGAACATGTCTCACGTTTTTGATTTGGAGTGTTTACTCTGATTTAGCACTGCTTCAGCCATGCTGCCGCAAGGAGACATCCTTGAAACATTTATTCCTTTCTATGTGTGGAATCTCATTTGTGAAGGTGTTTCTGCAGCTAAAGCCTTTCTCTGGCTCTGGCCATCGATGCAAGTGAGAAAAGTGGAGAGTGACACAGAAAGGGAGAGGGAATGAAGTTCTCGAGTTGCCTTAAATAAAACCCAATCCAGTCTAAAGGCTGGAAATGGCAGAGCAATGATGGTTGTTGTGATACCGATTTATATGCATGCAAACACCCTCGGGAATAGTGAACAACCTTCCGAAAATATTTCGTCCTGATGTTTCCAAGAAAATTACCAAAAGGTTAAAACATGGAAAAGGAGGAAAATGAAATTTATATGATAAAGATCTGTAAAATATTTTCTTATTGACAGAAATGTTTTATTCATACAGTTTTGGTGAAAAGTTGATACATTGCTGCTGACAGTTCTTTCTCAAATGCCCTATGGCAAAAAGGAAAAGGAAAAGGAAAAGGAAAAGGAAAAGGAAAAGGAAAAGGAAAAGGAAAAGGAAAAGGAAAAGGAAAAGGAAAAGGAAAAGGAAAAGGAAAAGGAAAAGGAAAAGGAAAAGGAAAAGGAAAATTCTTCAGCTAAACAAGAGAGAAAGCAGTTGCTGGAGGAATTTCGCATCTTGCATCTCCTTCACAGCCTGGCTGAAAAATTTTTGTCTGTAATTAAAGAATTCACCCAGCTCACAAACGATTTTAACACAAATTCTTCAGTGTTGACTGATTTCAGAAGTTTTATTGAAGCCGCAAGAAAATTACAAAGTCAAGCCACCTACTTAATTCACCACATTTTCCACCCTACTTCATTTTAATGCCCCAACTTGTTTACAGCAATACAATCCTGTTTAAAGTGGAAAAATACTTCTACATTCACTGTAGGAAGTCAGTGATAAGCAGAAAAATAAATATGAAATTCTCTTTTCCCCAGTTTTTATCACTGAATGTCACCTTTCCTTTTGGAAAGTAAGTACCTTTCCAAAACACAAGTCCTTTCTTCAGACTTTGTAAATGTTTATAGGGAGAATTGATTACATTTTCCTCTACTCTCTTACCAATTTAAGTCACCTGAGTTCTTAAATGCCAGGGGAGGAAAAAAAAATCTGTTTCTGCCCTTCCACCAGCAAATCACTTTGACCCCTTGTTATTTCGCAGTAACCACCATCAGGGTACATCTGTTGTAACTTCCCGTGTTGAGTTTTCCTCCCTTGTTCGTCACTGTTATCACACACATCCCAAATCGTTTAGCTGGTAAGAAGTACCCAGGACAATCTGTTTCCTAATTGTTTGGAGGAAGGAACAGCTTTGTTATTCAAGGGTATTCCATAAACCTTTCAGCTCCTGCTGGGGTTTCTAAGCCCTCTGTAGCCCGTGCCTCCAAACTTCTCCCGTGCCACGGGCCAGGCTCTCTGCTGGCACAATTCCCTTGATTTCTCGGGATTTAGCCTAGCAGCAAATTTGCCCTCTCTGTGTCTTTGTCCATTTCTGAAACTATTTCTAAAGGCCAAAGTCAGGGTTTCACGGCCGGACATAATCCAGGGAAATGTGATGAATGATGATGAAAGGATCTGCCCCTGAGGCAGCAGCGGCTCTGCTGGCCTGGCGAAAGCCGGCAGGGTCAAATATTAAAAGGTAGCGGCTCGAGGTGGTTCCCTCAGCGGGGAGGATGGAAACCGCAGAGTGACAGTTCAAACAAATACTGAGCTGTTTGCCACAAAGAGTTTACACTCCTGTCACCTTTCAACTTCAGCAGGAACACCGGTAATTCCAGTTGTATGCCTTGTGTCTTTAAAAATAGTGTGCTACTCTTTTCTATTTCTAGGATTTTAAAAATTTTTCAGCCTAATTTAACAACGCAAGCGAAACAAAAACAGTTAGTCTTTAGTTACTGTAAATCAGCATGGACCTTCTGAAGACAGTGAAATTACATCATGCCGGTAACACCGGTGACTTCTCTCAATTTTTATATTTTAAACTTGAGAGCTTTTTGCATATTCTATGATGATAATGGAAAATAAATTTATATATATTTAATTTCTGTCCTTGATGCCAGCCTTCCATCCCAACAGTGAAATTTGGAAAAGATAATATACATTCTAATTTTTGGTTTGCTTTTGGGGTTTGGGTGTTTGGGGTTTTTCCTTTTTGTCAATAGCACAAAAACCATATTTATCTTCCAAATATCAAGGTAGGTTTTAAATGTTTTGTAACCCAAACTTAATTTTTTAGAGATGAATAAATTGGTAATTATCTTTCCTAATGAAATGTGCTGTAATTTCCGTTCGTTTTTAAATGGGCCGTGTCTCACATTTAAAAGGACCATTGCATAAATTCCAATTAGTTGCAGTTTAATGAGTTAATGCCCAGCTCATTTTTCTTAACTCTTTCTACAGGACTCTGCCAAACTTCCTCGGTAGCAGGGAGTGACTCCCTTCCTCCAGATCAGGATGAGCCCCTATAAAATGAAATCAGTGAGCATTGTATGAACAGTGAACAGTGCATGCCTTGCTAGTCCCTGCCTGTAACTAAACAACAAATAAAAAGATTGAGAACGTGGAAGTGGCAGACTTACACAGAGTTTACCAGCTGATGCCCCAAAAGGATGGCACAGCTCTGGTGGCAGAGGTGAAGTCCCAGTGCTCACTGCAATAGCTCTCCCAGGGCTGGGTCATTGCCGCAGGATGGATTTGCCATGGGGAGCAACCAGGGTCGATCCCGCTCTGCCTCTCGCCTCACCCCTTCCACTAAAGAGGAAAACTGCCCGTGGTTAATTACTGTGGGCCTTGATTCCCTTGGGCAGCAAAGCATGAGGTCTCGCTGAAGAAAATGAGGATTTGAGTTCATATGCAAAGTGTTTTACTGACCAGAACAGGACTCCAGCACCCATGTGCTTGCTTGGGTTATATCTCCAGCACTGCTTCCCTGCAGGCGTTCACTCCAGGATGGAATTTCTCCAAGGTCACGTCCCAGTTTCCACCCCTGTGGATCCCAAACACCCCTTACCTCACCCGCTGCACGGGAGGATGGCACTCGTGTTCATACACGCAGATATGGATGGGGACTGATGGCTGATTCTGGAGTCCTCTTCGGGAAAGCCAACTGGCTGCCAGCTGAGAGAGCTGCCGAGGCAGGGGGAGATAAGGCAGATCCTTGCGTTGATAAGGTATTTCCATTACAGCAACATTCCTGAGACGTGCTGCTTGTTCTTTCTAAACTTCTCATTTATTGCCGCGGTTGTTTCTTATTCTGCACTGAATTTTAAAACTGCAACACGAGGAAATTGAAAAGTTCATGAGAGAAAAATCAAGCCTTAAGTGTATTCATCACACAAACAACTTCATCCCTTGGTATTTTATGCTCCAATTCAAACAACACATCTGTTCATAACTGCATGCATGACTCGGCAAGATTACTACAGGCTACAAATTTATGTCTATGAGTAGTGGGAATATTGGAGGAAGACAAGGATAAGGCATTTGAAATGTGAAGACCTTTTAAATAGTATATATAAAATACAATTTCAGACTCTAAGGTATATTTGAACATGTTTTTTCTAATTCAAAACCAATGTATTTCTGTACCTAAGTCTGATCATACTGTGATCTCTCTACTCCAGAGAAAAGAAACATTTTTAAAAAAAACTTGGTATTTCAATCTCCAAGTAATCAGTACTTAGATAATCACCATAAATCCCAGTTTCCAGAACAGTACATGCCAAACTTCCTCTGGAATAATGATAGTCTTGTATTGTTTCCTACTAAAAAAAAAACCCTTTAGCACATACATCTTAGGACTAACACTTCAACATTTATTCTATCTCACCTTAAAGCTAAAAAATATTTTTTTTATTCCTGATACTGAAATATGGTTGAATTTACAGCTTTGAATGCTGTAAAGCTACCTACTCCTCCCAACGTCCAGTGGTACCAACATGGGAACAGCAGCTGTCCCACATGGTACCCTTCCCAAAGGGATGTAGGAGAATGGGATAAAAGCAGAGGAAGCAGCTTGTATTCTGGGCAGCATGGATATCCTGGAGAAAGAGCGAGGTGGGAACTCTCTCCAGGCAATTGAGCTTGGAGATTGTGCCTCTGACCAGGAAGGACAAATACCAGTGGCTTTCAGCAAGGGCTCTGCCTCGACCCAGGGACTCGGTACTGTAAAGCCTCATTGCATTTATCACCCTCCTCTTTATTCCAAGGGGACTGTTTGTATTAATGCACGGGAGGAACTGGCAGAGCTCGTGCCCTCCCAAATGAAACGCAGCAGAGTGAGGTTAGGGCAGTGCTAGGAGTGCACTGAGCACAACAGCCGCTGACTTTCCATGATGGGGAGTTTTTTCCCTTCTACAAACTCCTTGCAGTTCACATTGTTCCACATTACACCTCTGACACCTCCGTATCACAAAGAACTTCCTGGCTGTGTTTCCAGCCACGATGCTGCACAATACAAAGAGCTTTGAGCAGAACAAAACTGAGACTTTCTGCCCTTGGCTTTCCCTCTCTGTGCTGCTCTGCAGCCGTTTACAGGAGTGTTTAGAGGGAGATCCTCTCTCCCTGTGCTGCTCTCGTGTCCCCAGCTTCACTCACTGCAATGACATTCTTGTAGCAGACTGTAAAGACTGAAAATATGCATCTATTCTATTTCCTGATGACTATTCCTGTTCTAATCCATTTAACTTGTTGTTACAATGAACTGGGGGTATCCAGAGACCTCTTTCCACTTTTACAGGGCCAAATGAATTTGCTGAAAAGAGAGATTCCTACTGTGACCTAGCACTACTCTGACTGACAGTGCACATCCACATGAAGTAACACGTAAGGAGTCCTGACACTCCTGGGACAAGAATTATCTCCCTGGTTACTTTTCCCAGCAGGTGGGTAGGAAGTCAAACCAACTGAAAATGGTCCTGCCAAATCCAAACGAAAAAAGAAAAATCATCTTGGGAAAAAAAAAGTGAGATATGTTTTAGAAAAAAGGAAAGCTCTTATTAAATTTCCAGGGCATCTGTTAGTGAATAAGAATAACGACACTTGTAAAAGGATTTTTCACTCCTTTCTGAACAATTCTGTTCAGCCCTGTGAGGGCAGCTCAAGGTATAAGGCTGAATCACTCAAAGAGGTATTAAAACCTCATTACTTTTTTCTGTCCATACCTTATTCCGTTTCCTCAGAAGAGAATGGGAGCACTGAAATTAAAGCTAAAAATTAGCTAAAGAATCCTGCAGGGATAAGAGATTTTTATTTTTTTAAAGGAAGTTAAGGCTAAAATTGAAAAATCTGCAGAAAACTTGAGAAGTTTCGCAGCCTAATAAAAAGCTTCCATCCAGGACCAAAGTTTTTATGTCCTTGAAAATGCTTTTGCAATGAGATAGATGGCTTTTCCATTTGAGTAACAGTACCTGCCCTTTCACTTAGCCTTGTCAAGGGTTTTTTTATTCCCAAACACTGACCAAATCAATAGTTATTCAATCACACACATGATTAGTGCAGTACAGACAACAGTGTTTTGTTCCTCTTAATGTATCAGAGAGCAAACATAAAGAGAGATTTGTTAACCCCTGCAGGCACTACTGCATGAAGAGGTTTTTTCAGCCTTCTGATCTATTCTGTAGGTTTTCATTCTTTAAGCTCGAATATATAAACATGCAAATGACATTATTCTGATTTCTTAAAATATCAGCAGAGGGATATCACTGAGTTGGTGAAGATATCAAGCAGCCATTAATAAATTTTTAAAATATTATCTCTGTGCAACATAAGAAATCATTGCTTTTAAGTAGATAAAAAGATTTTCAGAATTATATGAGAATAATTTCCATAGCTAAGGATAATAATTCTTCTCAGGAATTCAACTGCCTGATTCTGAAAGTTGAAGTGAGCAGAGCTCTTCATAAAATCTTGTCTTAGCTTTACAACTCTCTCAGATCAGCAATGCTGTTCCTTTTATAGCAAAATGCTGAAACATTTGCATTCCCAGGCTTGAAGTCATCCATTTGCTAGATCTGATTTTGAACCTTTACCTGCAGTTTAGCAAGTGCAAGCAGGAACACACAGAAGCTAAACAGTGTTTATAAAGCTGATCTGGGTCAGAGAGAGAAGCTGAACTCAAGATGTCTAATTCCAGGACTCGCCCTGTAAGGCCTTCACTCCTGTTTGTTAAAAAGGAAATAAAATTATTTAAGCTTTCTTCTCCTCTTAGAGACTTTATGCATTGCTTTTCCTGGGTGCAGAGCCTGTAAAAGACTGGAACACAAGGTATCCAAAGGGTTTCTCTCAAATGAGTGCTAAATTAATGCTAAAGTCGTCGCATAATCTTGTACACCTTCAATCTAAAGGCTTAGGTTTCAATAACACCTGAGATGCCTGGAAATACAAATGGATACTATCCAGAAGTCAATGAAGCTGCTGAAGTGAAAGGGCAGCTTTCAGAATGGGATCAATGTTCCGTGCTGGGTTATAACCAGGACTGCCGCTGCCGCTCTGGCTGAGATAGGCCTGCCTTAATCACAAACAGGAAAACAAAAAAGCGAGTATTTAGCAACATGAGAAAAAAAATCCACTTTTGTTTAAATGCCTGTTTTTAAACAGCAGTAATAGGCTTACAAACCAACTCTTCCAAAGGGTTTATGTGCCCTTTAACAAATTAATATTATAGGACATGCAGAGAGGGAGAGGCTGAGCTGTGGAAATCCAGCACTGGTTGGCAATACATTCTGCTGTTAATGTGACTGTTTTACATCTTCAGGGCATTGTGCATCCGAGGCCACACGCCACAAAGCCAAATTCACCCCTGTCAGAGTCAATGAGCCCATTTCTTCCACCGCGGATGAACTCTGGGCTAGGCCATGTTTGGAGTGCGAGAATGGATAAACCCACGAGAGAGGATTCAGACACCCCGTGTCTGTTCCCACTTCTGTCAGGACTGTACTGTACGGCCTTAGGCAGCTCCTACCCTCACTGTGCTTCAGCTTCCCCAACATGGAAACATTGCTTTGACTGGGGAATGTAAGGCACAACAAAACCACAAATAAATGCAGATACCAGTGATAATTTCCCTTTGAACTGGGTTATTTACAAAAAACAATACCATATATAGCAGTCAAAGGATGAGCATCTCCAATTTTCAATGCTGAGTAAGATCAAGCTTACAAATAAAATTCCTGTTACCCATTAAGAATCTCTTGCAGACTCAAGTTATGAGTTTCTGAGACTAATTTCCACTCCAATATTTCCTTCTCAGACTCAAAATAAATTGGGCTCTTGGTCATGCCATAAATAACCCACAAAGCCACATTCATAACATTGGTAACACTGTAAATTAACAGAACACAACACAAGCAGGGGTAAGGATGGAAGCAATGAAACAGGACTTTTCACATCAGAATTAACTTGCTGTCTCGAAATTCATATCCATATGTAAATACCTTTCATCTTGTTACACAGAATGTGAGCAGATAAGAGAGCAACATTTTGCACATTCATGTTTTAGTGGTGCTCTTAGTAACACACAAACCTAACAACAAAAAGACTGTTTTCATCATTATATACACTGTGAAAAATACCCAGCTTTTGCTCAAGTAGATAGGCAAATTTATGCAATGCAAGGAGGCTGGGCCACTGGCTATTCCAGCTACAGTCAGCTGAGCTATGGATACACCTCCTCTTCCTGCTCTGACTCCCTCCCTTTCTCACTGTCTTTGCAAAATGCACAGAAATGGAAAAAAAAAAAGAAAAAAAAAAAAAAACCAGTCAATTACCAGAGTGGAAGTTTAAATGGATGCATTGACATGTGCAAATGGACAACTTTTAAATTATGATTGATCTCTCCTGTACGTCCATGTGCCCTCCCAGGACCAGCACTAATGCACTGTTAACAAGTGTTCCATCATCTGATTTTAAGTTCCCTGAGAAACCAGATTAAAGATTTGGGCACAAGTCCTGACTCGGTACAAAATGGAACAAAATTGTTCAGGATTTAAACATTACAGATGGTTAATTTCCTTCAATTATTTGTTTTATTATAAACTTACAAGTTTTTCTTATTGTTACAGGGTGATTTTCTGACCTTCTCTTACCAGCCTGTCAAAGTAGAAAGACCTCTCCATCTTCGGAGAGGTTCTGCTTGCATCCACAAAATGAACCAATGACAATGAATCAATGAGAACTTTTGTATTATTATTATTATTATTATTCTAGTCTAAATAACAATTAAAAGCCCTGTGAATGACAGGAGCTGAAAATAGCAGTAAGGACTGAAACAAAGCAGCAGGTGCTGCCGAGAGCTCTGTTCTGTTCAGCTGGTGTTCACAAGTGCACACAGGCAGCACCACTCGCAGGCTTTGACATTAAAGAGCTCAGGAGACAAACACACACACCAGATGCCAGCAGAAATTTCACTGTCAAAGCAATACTTCACAAACAGTATTAGGATCTATTCTAAAGATGTTCAAATTTATAATTGCCAGTATCAAAAGAACTCATGGTTACCATCCAGTTAATCAATTAGAGAAATCAGTTTTGTCACTTCTAGCGTCAATCCAGTCAGAAATATCTGCTAGCAGTGGAACACACCTCCTGCCACGGAACCATGCTTAACATGAGCAGGTTTCAGTGTGGAAAGATGAACTGAGCAAGGCACATGCAGAACATGAGCTCCAAACACCAAGAGCTGAACATTCCCAAAGCTTTAGCTTTGCAGGTGCTAAAAGGAAACGGATCTTGGCTCATTCCTTGGGGCTGCGACGCCCAGTCCTTCTGACGAAGGAGCTTTTGGCAGTTTCCTTCTGAGGAACATCACTGCTGTGTTTCTAATTTCCCCATACACGTAAGCCCAGTTACGCAGGGCCCTTTGTGAGCAAGCCTCGTCTGCTGCAAGCAAAGCTGCCTTGTGGCTGCCAGTTTCCTCTTGCCTCCCCTGCCCACCGAGCAGAGCACAGGATGGCAGCTCCAAGCAGCCAGATCCCTCTCTTTTGTTGTCTCTCAGAGAGCGCAGATCCTCTGCTGCAGAAGCTTTAGTGGCCTAGAGCATTGCTTGGAGCCATCTGAGCAAATGGCTTCAGCCAGGGAAACAAAGCTCTTACCCAGAGCAACAAACAGCATTTCACAGCGAGAGCAAACTGCCTGAGAAGAGCCCTGTGAGCGTTTGAGAGGGTGCCAGCTTACGCAGCAGTGGAAAAGAGACAAAGAATATCCTAGGGAAGGATGTGAGAATAAAGGAGAGCGCACAGAAAGGTGCCCTGCATGGGAGGAACTGAGAGGCGTAACTGGAGGTGAGAAAGCAGCGTGGCATGGGGTTGGGTATTCCTGCCAAGGGAAAGAGCCCAGGCAACCAAGGAAACTGAGCCAAGAGGGGTCTCCTCACAACACGATTTACTGGCCTGGTGCTGCGGAGAAGCTGACAGCCAGCCTTGCACTAGCGGTGCATTCTGAGCAGAGCAACTGCTCTCCTAAATAAAGTACTGGCCCCCACAAGGCTCTGCTCGCAGATACCCTCTACTGTTAAACCTCTTTTGATGGGTGTGTGTTTTCTGACAAATTCAGTCTACATGCAAGGTCCTGAATGCCTATACTGCTCCAGAATCAGAAATACTGTTTAGAAATTAATCCTTACAAGGTCACAGTAGAAACAAGAATACACCTCCACGAATTTCACAGTCAGTACCACAGGCAAAAAAAACCCCTACTCAGACAACAGACTAAAGCACCTGCTCTCTCTTGTCTCAGAATATATTTGTTCCATGTAGGAAAAAGCTCAGAAATTCTTCTTGATTCTCCCCTGGCAGTTGATATATTCATGCACTAATTAAATCTGCCTATGTATCAATGACTTCATGACATAGCCACATGGCCCCTGTGTGCTGCTGATGCTTTCTTATTCATGCCTCCTTAATCTCACTTAATCTCTTCTAATCATAGCCTCTTTGATCATATAATTAACAGACTACTAGTGTTGATGCTGCTTTCAAGAATACTTGAACTGGCCAAAGGAGCATAATTTTGGTTCTTGGACACTCATTACAATTATTACTGCAAAGCTACTTTCATTTAATTCACTTTAATGTTTGGTTAAAGAACTGCTCTAGTTGGGAAATCCTTACAAACTAAAATGCACAAGAGGAGTTTAGCTTCTGCTGGTGTTTCCTACAGTCAAGTTGCCCACTTTCATCACTGTTGATATCAGAAAAAGTCATAATGGGTGGAAGGCTTGGAGACAGAACCAACTCAGTGAAAGTCTCTTTACTGCCCTGATGATGCCAGCATTGATACATAGTTCTTGCAGCATTTAAATATTAAAAAAATATTAAAACCTTCAATCAAAGATGGATGGCTTTAGGCATACCTTAAAAATCAAAGCTGACAGTTTGTGATGAGGAATAACTTACATTTCACACACACGCCCACTCCTGATAGCCAAACCAGAGGATCAGGGCTCTAATCTTATTTGTATGCAAAAGAGCTTTATACAGTCAAGAAAGCCTTTCGGTCCAACCTACTGTACAGTTCCAAAGTATGTTGGCTTGATTTATTGCCACCTATTCTGAGTGTTATATGCACCCTGAATAACTAATGTTGATTTTTGTGTGTGTCAAAATATATCAATATAAAATTTACAATGGTCTCGCTTTCCCTTTCCCATATGTTCCTTATACACACACAGGAAAGTAAAACCACAGCAGAAGAATTTAATTGCATCACCATTTTTGAGTGTATAATTTTCTATATTTTTCCATGCTTACCTTCACTCCCCATTAGCGATGTTTTGTGTAGCACTGCTCCTGCAGTGGCACCACCGTGTGTCAGACCACACCGTGAGCCCGGGGCTGCACAGTTGTCCCCTCCCTTGACCTAGGACACAGATTTGCAGTAGCAGCCAGGGAGTTATGTTTGAGAAGTTCTACTTCATTCCATTTTCTGTTTAGGAAATCTCTTCCTCTCTCTCATTTAGGAATTTCTACCCAGACATATTTCTAAATCCAATATTATTAATAGCCATCTCTGCAACGTACACAAGCTTATTTATGTTAAGAAGTGGTAACAAAATCTATGTTGCTTTTAGAAAGGTTGACCTATAGAAACCTAATTTATACTCTTAATGTTTTTAGTGAATGTAAGTTCTCAGAAAAAATCTTTTTTTGTTGCATGAATAAATATGTGCCTGCCTTTCATTGTGAAGCCAGAGCAACTTAACTAAAAGCTGTGCAACATTTTTAATCATTGCTAGAAGCAAATGGGAAGACTAGAAAATGCTTATTAAGTTTGCATTGTTTCCCTTTCCTTCAGGCTGATTTTCTTCTCCCTGGCTCCAATACAGGGCAGCAAGGTGGCTGGCAAACTCTGAGCATCTACAAACACCACACAGCTAAACCCCAATTGCAAATTTCCTGAGCCAGAAGCGTTACAGAGAAAGCTGCAGGACTTTCTTACATCTGCTCAGCCCTGTGTACAATCGTACAGAGAGAAGAAAGCTGTAAATGTATTGTTTGAAAGGCAGTACAGAGGATGAACCTAGCAAGTCAAAGGAGGGTTGCTCAGGCATCACAAGAAACCCGGAGTTCTCCCATTCCCAAATTAGACACAAATTAACATGGACACCGAAATCAAAACTAAATGGATTGAAAGAAAAGAAAAAGAACCTTGCCAAATTTGCACAGCCAATATTAATGCAAAGGATTAGAGAGAAAAACGTAACTGTAATCTCAGTCTGTGCCTGGGAAAATCACAATTAATTATAAAGCCTGTCTCGCGACACCCCTGACCAACACAGCCTTGCTGCAGCACATCTGCACACCGGGTGAGTTCCTAAGGTGAACAGAAGCACTTTGGGCCATTTTTATCTTCTTCCCTTCCTTTAACAAAATACCCCAACTCACGCTGGGTAATGTCTTACTCAGAGTGTAAAATTACCAAGTCCGATGGGTCTGCTTCCCACTCCGTGACAGACACTAACAAGGCAGGAAGAGTCACCCAACAGTTAAAACTCACAGGAGAGATTCCCACCTGATGTGAGATGTCACAGCTCCATTGACTTCAAATGGAGCTGTGCCACTGTATCCTGGCTGAGGACATGGTCTGCAGGCCTTGAGCTCTGCAGCAGGGTAACTTATCATTCAGATAAAGCATTAATGTCATCCCTTAGGTTTGCTCTGCAGAGGATATGGAAATTTCAGCCTGCAGGCCAGTGGGAAATCCGTGTTTTTACAAGCATGAATTCATAGCAGAACGGCTGAAATGAAGCGCTGAGCTCCGAACAGACCCCTCCATCAGAAATGATTCCACTTGGAACGTGCCACAAACCAGCTCCTCCAGGGCTCCTCCCAGGACAGGCACAGGCTCAAGTGTGAGAAACACAGAGGGGAGGAAAGTGCATTTTCAGAGACCTTATTTCTCAGTAAGAATAAGACATAAAGAGGAAAATGGATTACATGTCAAACCAGCACTGTAAATACAAAAAGAGATGCAGGATAGGTAAGGGGTTAGGAAAGTATATGCTGGGCCTACTTAAACAGCACTTTAAACAGCACAGTTGTCAATCAGGGGAAAAAAAACCCACTCAAAAATAAAACGTTTCTATCTGATATCATCCTAAAACCTGAAATTATCTAAGAGTAATTTCAGGCAAAGAGTCATGAAAGAAAAAAAATATATCCATTTTCTCAGTTTATTTCATGCACATTTTGGTACAACTTGCTTAACTGTTTCCCATGTGGCATCAGTTCGGCAGCAGTCCCATGAAATTTGGGTGCTTTAGCTAAAAGGAGGGTAAGACATGATGAAACCTACAAATGTATTGAGGTTTGGGCATCTTTAGAGAGAATATGCTATAACCGAGAGGCAATGCTGGGCCATGAAAATAATGCTGTACACTGGCCATTACAGTTAGAGCTGAAATCACTGGCAGGTTTTTGATGATGTGAGGAGAAAATCCCAGAACTGTCTTGCACCTGAAGTATCAGGAGGAAAACCTTGCCTGCTATAAAAATGGAATTATTTGCTTTTTTGAAAAGGAGTATATAATAACGGGCCTGCAATAGTATCAGATTTATACTGCCTGGTGGTTCTGCATTTCAAGGGAAGGAATTCGATGATCCAAAACTGATTTCTGTTGCATAGAACTCAGAAGAAAGGCTAAGAGCTGAAAGTCAAATAAAATAAGTTCTACAAGCTCTATTCCATAGGTTCAAGAAGTCTGGGCTGTCACTTGGGCCATTTAATTCACTTCACTACTTGTGTTTTCATGGTCAGATCCGTGCCTTTAAAAACAGCACAATGATGGGACCTCTGAACATCCCAGGGGAGCTGGAACTGATCAAAACCCCCTATTTCCCTTTTTGTGGCTCAACACCACACACTTTCCTAAAAGATCTGTTGTGCCCTGGAAAGAAAGGGAAGGGACTTTAAAATATGCATCTGCAGAAAATGCAGAGCTGGACCAATTCTCTGTTTCCTAAATCAACGCAAACGTGCAGCCCTTGGTGACTGGGCTCTTGCCAGGCTGCCCAGAGCCTGCTGCTGTGGCTTGAAGAGCTGAAGCTTTCTGAGACCCAAAGTTCCCGTCAGGATTCTTCCAAATACTTCTACTTTTTATGCAGAGCAGCTGGAAATAAAGTCAGAGGTCCCAGGACTTTCAGGCTTCAAGCATTCCTGCAGGATGGGGCTGGGAAAATGCACCATCTGGGCCATTGCAGCCCAAATTCCAGTGCAGTTTTGCTACTGCAGCTCCAGAAAAGCCAGCAGCGTGCCAAGCCACTCTGGTAGAAATCATTTAGGTTGGAAAATACTTTTAAGATCATCAAGCCCAATCTTAATCCAGAGCTGCCAAAGTTCACTGCTGATCAATGTCCCCAAGTGCCACATCTCCAGGGATTTTAAATATCTCCAGGGCTGGAGACTCAGCCCCTTCCCTGGGCAGCCTGTTCTGTCAGAAGCAGACTGGTTTCCAATGCATGTTTGCCTGGCAATGCAAGTCAGGACTATAGAAAACAGAAAAGTGTTGCAATTTCAGCTAAAAAGCTTTTTTTTTTTTAAGAAGCACTTCTCATTCTTGAGTATCTGTTATCTTAGTTCAGCTGAACATTAAATTCCTCTAAGAGTAGTTTTGAGTTCCACAGTAAATATGACACAAATACTAAGCACAAAAAGACATTTAGAGGATTACAAAGAGGTGTCTGGAATAGAAACTAACACATGTAGCCTCAGCCCTAACTCCACTGATGCTTCACCCACAATCTCTGCAACCATAGAAACCCTGGCTGGATATTTGTCTGGCTGGATATTTGTCTGTCTTGTAATTCATACAGGTTTGCTGTGCACTCTTAAGTGAAACTATTACTAATTAAGATAATTGAATTTAATGTGAAATTTGGTACTTCTCTTTAAGTATATTTGGTTTTACTTGAAATAAATTAGTCAAATATTTAAAATTCATACATTCAGAATAATGTATTTTATATGTCTAATTGATTACAAATACAGTTATTGCTTCCATTAAAGTACAGGAATTTAGTCTAATAAAAGATTTATAAATGCTGACCTTTAACCTCTTCTGATCATTCTGTCCAAAGCTATCCTAACTTGCACATAACCAACACACCCCACTTCTCATGGGCTCTTGAAGGCTTCTGGCCAAGCACCCACAACTGAGGCTTCAGCCTCACTCCAGACTTGCACCAAAGGTTGCGTCCAGACAGCCACAGGAGCACAACATTAAACAAGGAAAAGACATAAGCTCAGAAAGTCTCAACCAAAATCTGGGTGAAAATGCCAGAAGAGGACAAGAGAATTCCAGGCAGAAGTTGGTGGATCTAATGCAGAGAAAAGGGGCAGCCTTGCTTGTTGGAGTTCCCCAGAGATTAATCTGTTCCCAGGCTCCATACGTGTCCCCACCAGATACCTTTTAAATAATAAAACAAAAATTTACCCTGGAAGAAAATTCAATGTTCAACTTTTACAGCACAGGGTTTTCCTTGATCACACTCCTGAGGTGTTTTGATTGTAGAGGAGCCAGATCAATAACATCAACCTCAACAGTTTTATTCACTACAAAGCAGCAGGATAAGGCCAAGGGGAACAGGTAGAATTCATGTTACAATATTAGCCAAGCAGGAAAGTTCTCTACCAGCATTTAACCTAAGAGCAAAAATCGGGATTTGGACTTTTCATTTTCCTTTTTCTCACACTTGAAAAGAGTAAAAGAATCGCTTTTGTATCGCAAAGTGTTAGCAGTGTTTGTCAATAGCAACTCTAGAGCTCGTGTGTGCGGAAAGCTCTTTCCTAATGGGCTGTTTCCTTATATTCTTGCCACTTTATTCTGGCCAGAGACAGCAGGGCCTGTGGGCAGATACTGAGTGGAAAACATCCTCATTCATTAAGCTGCATGGAAAAGCACCCGTTAGGTAAATAAACACCACCTTAGCCACAGTTTTTAAGGGAAGTTAGGATTACCATATCCAAGGCAAAGGCGCAGAGCAGAATGGAAGCCGAACTGGTGATTTTACTGATTCCTCTCAGGGGTTAATGTCATTCCACAGATAGTGTGAACCCTCTTCTGCAAAGGTGAGCTCTTGGGAATACGTAAGATCTTCAGGGATTCTATGGTATAATTATTTTCGATACCCCAGAGATAACAAGATCAGTCTTTTCATTCGTGGTAATTTAAAAGAAACACCTTGAAGAGTAATGTTATTCCTTGTGCTGACGTGCCAAATAGTAAACTTGTATGACCACTGAACTTTGTCCTGGGCTAAGGAGCTCTCTCATGGCTGTGGTGCTGCGGTGAGGACTCTTCATTACAATGTAAGAGACCATTTGCAAGCTTAAGAATAAGGCCTGGATTTTAAATGGCAGCAGATTTTGGTTGTTTTCATCAGAGAATGTCGTAAACTTTATATACACACTTAAACACACGCCAAAAAGAACATATCACAAATATTTCACTCCTACAGTATTTTAGTTTTTAATATTTGTCAAATATTAATCATCTCTTTTTTTCCCCTTTTATGCTTTAGGCAAAGCAAGAGAATAATGGAATGACATGTGGATACAAATGTACAGATTTCTATTCAATCCAAAGCCAGAACAGGAGACTGAGTGGGTCATAAATAATTTTACCTGTTCCATATTCCATGAAGTTAAATCTGAGTAGCTCAGACTGAGCTGGCTGCAGCCGACTCCTACGGAACTTCAATATATTTGGTAATTTAGGTCAAAATATCTTCGGGCACAGATTAAATCCAAACACAGGGATATATATCATTTAAGTTTGTCTTTAATCTTCCATATTGCTTCCATGCTTCCATATTATTGCACTGAAAGAACTTGGAGCCTGTCTGTATAATACCTGTGAAAGACCTTGAGAAAGCCACAATAATAGGAAATTTTATGCCTCAATATTAACTATAAATCAATGCACAGAAGAGAGAGACATTTTCTAGTATTAAGAAGTGGGCACAGAAGCATGACTGAAGCAGGAACCAAATGAAGAGGATGAAAGTTATAATGGTGCTCCATAATCAACACAGCTGTGCAATAATTTGATTTTCATTATAATGACGCTATTTAAACATGCCCTGCATATTGAAGATTGAGCACAGTACATAATTATTGATTAGTTATAACCCATTTGTATTTTATGTTTATTTCATCTGACAATAATTATCATACATTTGCACTAATTAATTCATCATCTTTTATTACTGGAGCTGAAAGGTAACTAGCAGAAAAAGCAGGAAGGGAACTAAGAAAAGCAGAAGGCCCTCTGAAGCAGTAATATTATTTGCAATATAATACTGGAGCGACGTGGTTTGTTTTTTTATTTTTGTAACACAGATAGGGGCAAATTATTTTCTAGCTAAAATTTACTTGGAATTACTAGTAAATTGCCCTCTAAAGCACGCTGAAGTGAAATTCAGCAAATATGCTGATGAGACGAATATTGACCTATCATTAAGTGTTAATGTTAACAGTCTGCAAAATCACTGGCCATTTTGGAACACATTTTAGGAGCTGCAGAAGGGTGCCTGCCTTTGGAAGCACAAGTCCTTACACTACAGATCTCACTCAACAGGGTATTGCAAACTTTCCAAAATGCAGCTGTATAACAGCTCGTGGCCAGGAGCTTGTTCCCTACGCAGAAATCAGGAAGCTTTGTGTTTCTCCTGATGGATGGCTTCATCAGCCAATAACATATACAGGGACAAAGGAAATAAAGGGCTGGGGAAAGCCTCCGAGGGCTGAGGCAGGGCAGTGATACAAGAATGAGCCGGTGTCTGTAGGTACTGGAGCCTTTCCTCCTTGAACACACACGGGACGTGCCCGTTCCTCAGGAGGCTCCCCGGGTGACAGGGACCTGGACACTGCTCTCTCTCTGGGGAGCTCAGTAACCAGGCCAGGGGAGCCAGGGCTGGTGCTGGAGGCCAGGAGGGTGTGTGAGCTCCTGCCTGGGGCACTGGCAGAGATGGGGCAGCAGAGCCTTGCCCTTGCCATTATTAACGCCATGGCAGATTTCATCCACACCCTGCTTCTGGGGGAGAGATCAGGTTGTTTTCGAAATGTGAAAGAAACCTTCAAAGTTCCTGTAGGTTACATTCACGTTCCTGGCTGATAACTGAAACAAACTGCAAAATCTCGTTTATTTTGCCAAATGCACGTTTTGTATGTTTTGCTAATTAATGTAATACCCTTTGAGAGACTGCAGTAAATTGTTATGGGAGAGAGATTCACGCTGAACTGCAAGACCCTGCGTTACTGAAGTGAAAGGGAATTTCACAGCACTGAGCCTGGTGGCTCAGGAGTGATCAATAAGAACTTAGGGCAGTAAGAAAAGTGCACAAATAAGTTTCACTTTATCAATCTCACACGGCCCTAGCAAATATTTTCCTACTTTTACATCAGTTTCATTCTCAGCACATCTGTTAGGCAGATTGTGGTGCACTTAAGCATAGGAAAGCAAACAAATTACAAGAATTTTGTATCAAACCTTAACCCTCCAGAAACAGCAAGCAATTCTTTCATGCTTAAATTGATCTTTAGGGAGCAATAGGATAAACTCTCACAGAACAGCCTGATAACAACAAACAGAACCCTTGAATAAATGGAATTTTGAAGATAAGACTCATAGAAAAGCTGGAAATCATACAACCAAATGCTACTGAATAAATATCAAAACACTTGATACAGCCTCAGAGCAATATAAATCACAAAAATACACACTTTTTTTTTTTGCCTTGTTTATTTTGGCAGCTTCACCTGATATAAACATGCCCCTGAGATTAAGTCCCGAAGTTTGGTTCAATAGTTTTGTATTTAGGATATTCAAAGGCATAGTTATGGTGCCTCATTTCTCGTGGCTGGTGATATACTGGCATTTTCTTAAGCACACACAAACAAGGCAGTGACAAATAGTTTGCTTGGGTAAAACGAGAAATGGGACTTCATCATTTGTTTCAGCCCCTGAGCTTTGAGTGATGCTCTGTATCTTTTACATATATTCACCTCCCTTTTTGCCATTTTTCTCCCTATCAAATTATGCCTGACAAAAAGCTCCATCTAACACCCGACAGCCGTTCTTGGGGCACTGATTTCTCACTCTCCTCCCTGGGCAGCTCCCACTAAGGGCTCCCGCTGTAAATCTGCGGCTGCCCCTGGGTTATATCCGGGCACCAGGACATGGATCAGCCCTGCAGAAAGCAGCTGTCCTGCACCGATTCCCAGGTAAGGGATGCCAGGACGCACTAAATGCCTTTGCACAGAGTGATTTAGGAGTTCACTGGTATCACAGACAGGAGCTGCCTTATCACCTGGGCCTTATTTGGCACAGTCTTTATCTTCATGTGCAGTACAAGGTTTAGATAATGTGTTAATAACCCTGCAACTGAGAAAAGGTCCCACAATGGAAGGCAGCTTCTTCCAATAGAATTAGAAGCTCTGGTTTAGGAAAAAAAAAATTGCTTTTGAAGTCTGCTGAAGACATTGAAGGAATAAAGGTGGTGGTGTTTCCAGTGAGTGTTTCTTTTCAATGGAATATGGCTACATTCATGCTTTCTGCTATTCATTTTTTGATTTTCACACCAGGAACTACCGTGGAAACATGAGAAATGTCATTCACTGGAAGAGAAAGCAGAATCTCTGGGTACCTAAGGTCTGTTTTAAGGGTGTAGATTTCTTTCTTGGTGATTTTTATATCCCATGGAAAAGGTTTGCTCCACCCCATCACAACAACATCAGCAGAACATGTGATGCTGAATAACCGTGTTTTCATCATAATATTTCCTGTATTTGCTGATCCTCCAGTTTTGTAGCCAGGCTAGATCTGCAGTATAATATTAAATGCTTTCTTATAATGTATCTTTGTGCTACAAAATACCAACACAATCCAGCCAAATGTCAAATAAAAAGATTTTGCATGTTCTTCAGAACTGTCACCAGTGCTCTTGAAGGTGACGTTTTCTGCCTGTCTTTCCACCATGCTAGAAAGGGCCTGTGGGTCGCATCCCCTGCTATGCAAATATGGTCAGCCTGTTGCGGAGGGTTAATGACAATTAAAGCACATTTAAACATTTTTTCTTCACATGATTGTAGTCAGGAACTTGATTATCAGCAGCAGACAGACCCCCGGAGAATGCTTAGCTGGTACTAGCTGGGCAATAAAATACAGACAACCGTTAATGATACAGTGACAGCAGCTAAGAGAGAATTGAACTTCAGGGTAATTCTGGTTTGCCTCAGGACTTTGCCCACATGGAACAGAACCGTGTTGTGCTCCACGGACAGGCAGACCCACAGCAGCAAACAGCTGGAGCTTCACACACGACCGAGCAGCACAGGGAAGGGAGACCCTTAACACCATCACCTTCAGCTTTACATCCGAGCACAACAGGAGGAAAGAGATGGATTGATTCACCCCTAACCAAAGCAGGAGTGTCTGGCAGCCCTTCCCTGAAAGGGAGCTCTCCCTGAGCTGTAATTACCAGGCATTTCAGGCACAACTGAGCGCTGACATTCATCACCCTCTGAACTAACACTTCTGGCCCTGGCCTGCTCTGTGACAGAAACAAACAGGGCTCGGCTGCCCGCAGTGGCTGTTTTGTGTCTTCTGTTGACTCTCCCGCAGCTTTGATTTCTCTCACTAGATTCCCTGACACAAGAGTTTTGGTGAAAGTGCTCTACATACAAATTTAATAAGTGAAATTTTTGAAACTGGTGATTTGTTTGTTTTACTTGTGGGAAAACAAATGGGAAGCTTTCAACACCTTGTCAATTGGGTCACAATTTCAAAAGTCATTACCAAATAATCAATAATACTTAATGACTTGTTTGATGGTGAAATGTCAAGAGGAAAAGGCCAATGAGTTTAGTGGTATAATAGACTGGTATTAACTACATGAGCAAATATTTTTGCTGTTGAAAACTATAACTACCAAGTAAATTAAACAATCATCTGCTTTTGAAAGAAAAAATACCACAGCTGACCTATCTGAGGCAGGATGATAGTCAAGGAAGTGTACACCTTTAACAAATAAAAACAACTGTGATACAATACGAGTAAAATTTGCTGCTCTGCATTAGAAAATTTCTCTATATACCTTTTTTTAAATTAAAATAAAAACAACAAAGACTCCACCAAAATAAACAAAACTTTAATTTTCGTCTTCCTTCTATTGTTTGATAATATACAGTACATCATTGTTTATAAACGGTGCAACTAACCTGGTACAAACTAACCCATTCCACAGAAAATCTGCCAGGAGTTGTTCTGTCCCAAGGAATTTGCATTAGAAGTTTTTAAGGAGTACATTTACCACCAGTGTAACTTGGGACAGTATTTAAATATTCTAGAACCCTTTGCCACTGAGTTCTCTGTGTTTCCATGCCAAACAAAATCCGTACATTAAGGGGCCCTGCAAAAAGAACAAAGGCACTCCTGTCTCACATTGTTTCCTCTGCCAGGTGCCAAAAATTGCAAAATCAGTAATAAAGAAAAGAATAAATCTAAGGCTGTTCAATTTACTGAAACAAATGGCCAGATCATAGAAAATATTGACGAGGGTTTATCAAACCCTGCTGGTTTCTGAGCCCAGCCTGGCTCCAGCTGCAGCCTGTTCCCCCATGTCCAGCTGCTGGGGACATGGCAGCGCAGCACACACTGCACGAGGGTGACACCAGCTCCAACGCTGCCCTTCACCTGCCTTCCCCACAGGAGTCAGCTCCTCCTGTCCCCCTCGTCCCCAGGTCACCACCTGCAGGATCCTTGCTCTGTGTGCTCAGAACTCGCCTGTACACGGAGGCAATTCGGAGGGATTTTGGGAAAACCACCTGTTCACCATCTCCTCACCCAGGTCACGCAGGAATTACTCTCTCTGGGGGTTAAACACTGAAGTGTTTCGGAGCAAACTGGTGCCACCTTTGTCCTGAGAAACAGGGAAGTGCCGTCCAGCACCAGCCCAGGCTGCCCTTTTGCCTTCACTGAGATAACTGTGGGTTTATTTTAATGCAGCTGCAACCAGCCAGGCCCCCAAGTCCATTAGCAATTAAGAAACCATCATGTACTCAGCACAAAATTCTTTAAAAAGATGTAACGAGAATATTGGGGTTTTATTAAGAGTTGCAAAGCCAAGCCGACTCTAAATACTTCTATCCAATAAATTGTTATTGGAAAAATACTGTACTCCAAGAGGAATTGAATGCCAGTTATCCTGCTTGTAAAGCTGAAATTTTTAAAATGCAATTAAATGAAATCGCAAAACATTTTATAAAGGCTTTATGGAATTCAATTTGTCTTATAGCTGACTTTGATCAGTCAGGAGACTTAGGGTGATTGCCTCCATTGTCACGCCACGTTCCCCTCTGACAGTCTGCTGGACTAAATGCAGTCTAAACCATCCCATCTCCAAAGCTAGCTTGCTATTACAGAATTAAATACAATATTCACATTTAATTGCAAATAAATGTGACCGTTCTATACTCCAGGAGTGATTGTGAATAATCTTTCCTTTGGCCTTGGGGGGAAAAGAAGAAAACCCACAAATTCCCTTTGCCACATGTGAGGAATATTCTAACAAGTGTGGAGCACTCCCAGGCCCACAGCACCTGCAGGATGGGCACATGGGTTGCAGAATCTGGTTTTACAGACAACAGAGAATTACCAGCAGCTTTGCAAGCACCCTTTCTGGTCCAGTTCTGTGGGGAAACATCCACAGATATTTTAGGGAAAATACAGCTTCACATTAAGGTGTGTGTATATTGTACCTGACCAATAATGAATACGAGAACCTGGGCTAACTTGGTTAAAATTACAAAAAATAGTTCTCCAGTTTTTTAACTCCAGCAAAATGCTCTGGAAAATATTAAAGAAATGCCCAGATTAGCATACTCTCGGAATTAGAAACAGGAGCTTCCTTAGAGATATCTGGGTTTAGCCATTTTAAATACATGGTTATAAAAAATGGAATTTTTTTAGTCTCGTACAAAGGTTCTTTTGTTCTTTGACAAGATCGTTTTATGAAAATACAAATGGTATTGTAATATCATCTGATCACGTCTTTCAACTTAATACTTTAGTGAATTGATTTTATCTAGACATAAATAAAAAAGTGAGCCTTAAATATTTCTATTGTGGCACAATGAAAGGAGGTTGTTATCCTCTTAGAAAAGTATTACTCCAACAGCAATTAAATATTCCTTTAAGTAAAGGCTTAACCAAATTGAAGTTAAAAACAACTTTTTTTTATTTAATACTACTTTTGTAGCAACTAGTAGGTTTTCCTCTGAGATTTAGCAGGTCATTTACAGTTGATGGGTAAAAGGTCACTTTATGCAATCCTTACTAACTGGAAAACACCCTTAATTCACATAATGTATCACACACTGTGTGAAAATGCAGTTATTGACTGTGCCATTGCAAGTTTGTTGTTCTGTTTATGTTGTAATTGCTTCTGGGTCATTGCTTTTTTAAAATTCATGTAGGCCAACAGTGTAGTTAACTGTGGGCAGTTCAAAGAGTGCCAGGAGAATCCCTAGATCTCCAGGATTATGGGAATATGTTTGTCAACAAAGTGGATTTGAAAGTACAAAATTATATAATCTGATAGTCTGGGAGCAAAAATATTTATGTGCAATAAGACAGCAGAGAAAGAGGATGGATTTTTCTCCTAGGTAGCTCTTAGGTTAGATAAATCAAGAGTGTAAAAAGACATCTTGAGGGTGAGATTAATTTGAAGATGTTACCACAGAGAAAGAAAAATGCTAAACATGAACAAAACTTCAGCTTACCATCAGTCTCCAGCTGCCCTTGCCACAGCCTCGTTTGGGCCCAGCGCTTTGAGGGCTGACACGAGAGAGGGGAAGGTTCTCTTTCAGCAGTAACAGAACCTCACCCGTTTGTCAGAGCAGACCAAAAGGCAGCACCATTCCCAAAAATGTGGAGAAGTTGAGTGGTCCTGTGCATGTCTTCACATACAGATTGCCCTTGTTAATCTCATTTCGGTTGCAGGGCTACTCCAAATTACTCAGTGAAAATTTTCCTGCAAAAACGTATCTAGTCAGATAGAGTGCACAAATGCATCATGAAAAACAAGCATCACCAGAAATGATTTTGTCTCCCTTAGAAGTACACCAATTACTCAAGCAAGGGTGTTGTGTTTTCAGCCCAGTTTCTGGTCACACAAGCAGGATGTAACACCAAAAGTGTCTCAATAAGGAAAAAATCCTTGGCAAATTCAACTGAAGTCCACTTGCCAGTAGTAAAACTTAAAGGCAGGCAATGTCTTTTCCAGCAAAAAAATCAGCTACAGTCAAATGTCCCTTACAGTTCAGAGAGCTAACTTGCGGGAAAAGTACCCACTACCAGGATGTTACCTTACTCTCGTTAATTCAGGTTCCCATCTTTTTTCCCTCCACAGCTCAGACCCAGCAGAACATTTTATTCCTCAGACAAGCAGTGCAGACTTCCTTCCCCCTGCCCTTGGTTCCTTGAGTGTCCAGACTCAAGCATCCAGGAAGGTGAAGACTTTCCTCCATCTACCATTTAGGTCACTTCCCACCTCCACAATCTCATTTTAGGATGCAGTATGTATTTAAGACAACGGAATTACTGAAATGAATTCATACTCAGCGGTCTGAATAAGCTACTGAAAATCTGGACTATATTTTAGGACATACACTTAAAAAAAAGAGTTCCCTGCAAAACAGACACTTTTGTGATGTTTATTGTTGCCTTAGTTTATTTTATTTTTTTTTTAAGTATGGCTTCTGTGGGTGTTTTTGCAACAATGCAATAATTTTATATGTTCTGTCTTTGTTCTCTAGGGCCAGGCTAAATGAGAATTGTAACACAGTGACACTGCTCCCTTCTGCACCCGCCTAGCACCAAGAATTAGATTAGCTGCAACACTGCTGACATTGGTCACGTCTGTTGCAGGAGGAAGGGTTTAAATCACATTGCACAAAAGAGATTTCCATTCAGAGTCATTAACTCATGGAGAGAGGGGCTGGCCCCAGTGAACTCGGTGAGAATGGACAGAGCTGACATGAGTGCAAGGGTGGCACAACACCCAGCACAGTGCAGGACATCCCTGGACTCTGTCCCTGTGTGCAGGAGCACATTCCTGACGGATCGCTTCCTGCAGACCCTGCCAAAGGGGGCAGCCAAGCCCACTCCATCCCAAACCCTGTCCCTACAAACACACCTATGCTGCCAGGCTCAGCCTCCTCGGTTTGTGCTGGAATCAAATTAAATCCCTGCCCACACAAGGAGCCACTGTCAGGAGTGTCTCCTCTCTGCTCAGCCCAGCCCCGTGGTACAGCAGACAGACAGACAGACAGACAGGCAGCCAGCGTCTAATCAAGGAATGCTTGGCAAACTGCAGGTTTGGGCTGTCAACAGGGAAAGTATAAAAATAGAAACACACTCTAGCTGTCAATCAAGGCAATTATTTTAATGCTGCCACTCAGTTTAAATAAGTTAGGAGCAGCTGAGATTAAGTGCAGACACTGTGAACATTCACTGTACTTCTGCACCTTGTGAACCCTTTGCATTACACCAGGTTAATTCTAAACTTCTTTACTGTGCCATTTAGCCACATTTTACGTAAGCAAACACGTACAGTGACTGCAGGCATCTTGTCCATGTAATAATTCACCCTTCTGCTTATTCTTGCTGAGAGACAAAGGTTGGGGTGCTTTGGTTTTCCTTTTTTATGGGCATTTCTTAGCAGTAAATGAACTCAGAATGGGAATGCCACAGGTCTTATCTAGTAGATCAAGAAATAGGAGCTTTCCATTTTGCTTTTTGACTTTGGAGAGAGAATATTCATTACTAGAATTAACAAAAATGAGTTAATGGATTGGACTGAGGGAAAAAGTAGGAGAAGCTCTGGCCTAGACAGCCAGGAGACAAGGGGAGACAAGCCAGTTGATGTGAATTAGCCTCCTTGCTTTTTTGTGCTTCCCCCATGAAAAGGAGCAGGAAAACAGTCCTGGGGGAGCCCTGGCTTGCCCTGTGGTCTGTCCCTGAGTAGATGCAATGAGCTGCTGTCACACCCCCGCAGCAGACAGGCTGCAGGGCTGCAGATGGAGCCCCATTAAGATGATCTGCACTGCGGTGCCTACGGACTCATTGAACCCGAATATTGGTACAGAGGTGTGGACAAACAACCACCAAACCACAGAAGTTTGACAAGGAAGGAAAAAGAGATAGAAAATTCCATTTTTTTGAGATAATTCAGCAGGGGGGAATTTACATAGTGTGTTTAACACCAAGTGACATTTACCATGTGCCAAAACTAATCTCCGAGGAGAATAGCGAAGGTCAGCTATTTTTCATTAAAAAAAAATTAATCAATGAATTCACTTAATACAGGAAGTTTTGACGACATTTCTACTGAAAGTTGTTCCTTGGATCCAGAATGGAATGTCTGGTCAAAGAAGGAGAAACACTAAATGCAAAACAGGGAGGAGACGGATTTTAAAGAGAATCTTCACAGATGGAGAAGGGACAATGTCAGGGCCAGGTTCAGTCCTGTGCCACCTCAGGACCTGAGCTCCGGTGTCTTACAGCAAAGGAGTGGAGATGATCAGAGAGAGAAATTCTCTGTGCCACAATATCCAGCCAGCTATGAAAGGGCTCTGACAGGATCAATGCCGTCTTGGGGTGGGCAGGAGTTCATGGAAAATTTGAAACATAGTCAGGTTCACCCTCAAACAGATCAGCAAAAGATTTTAAATGTCAAATATGTGCAAAGAACAGGAAAATAATTCATTTCTCTCCCTAGTAAAAAAACGTATTTTATCATAAACGATGATATAAAGCAAATACAAAGATAAATTCCAATTTTAATACAGGCAAAAGCTGTAACTGGGGCCTAAAGTCTGATTTACAGTTCTTTTTTTTGAGATAAAAATATTTCAGATTATAGTCTGGAATAGAGATTGGAGGTCAACCAAATATTCTGATAAAAAAATCTTTGGGTTGATCAAAACTAGCCTAAATAAGCTGTAGAACATTCTAGAGAAAATGATGTTGAACTGGACTGGGAAAAAAAAATCATATAATTCACATTTGGCAAATTTCTTGTTTACTCTGATTGGCAAATCTAAAAATCACTCAAGACACAACTTTGAAAGCATCCATATATTCATCATATATCAGTGCCAAGGAGAACACAGAAGTACTGCAGGAGCAGTATCACAGACATCCCTGGGAATACTTTGTTTATTTTATCTGCACTTCAGTGCATCAGACACAAAGGCTCAAGAGCCCAATAAAGACAGAGAAGTCACAACATCAGGCAGCATGAAGAGGGTGCAGCCCAGTTTCATTCCAGGAACCTAAGCAGAAACAACAGGAACATACAACACCTTAACAGTCATATTCACTCACAAGTCCACGTACTTGACTCAAATCCACAAGTGTTGAATTACTGCACAGTTCAACACAAAGGAGAAAAAAGTTTGAAATTATTCGCTGCTCTCTTCAAGAAAATAAAGTAGTCTGTCGTTCAACATTTACTCCATCATGAAAAACAGAGCACATGAGCTAAAGCCATCAAAGAGCAAGATCTGCAAATTCATAAACCCCGGCTCCTTTTAAAAATGAGCCTTGCTGGTGACCAAAGAACTGAGATTAGAGGCAAATCCTAAAATCCTAAAATAAATCAGGATACTTCTTCATCAGTTTAAGTGTATTAGAATGCAGACTAAAATGATCTGCAGGTCTTGACAAAACCAGATGTTCACCAGTTACTTTCTCTTCTGTTGCTGAAAGATCTGTTCCTCCATTCTTGCCATCCTGCTCCTTGCTTGTAGGGACGTCACTACATCCCATATTCTCAAAGCCACTAATTTCTAATCAGATGTTCAACATGTTCAGGCAGGGGCTGAAAAATGACCTGTCAGTTCACTCTGTTCCAGCCAACTGACTGAAAAAGAAGGAAAGAACCAAACTTTCTGCATCAGCAGGATTTCTGACTCCTGATTTCCCATGGTTTTCCTCTTTCCAGATTCTCTGTCTAATCACATGCTTGACCTCTTGCTTCTACCTTTCCTTCCTGAGAAAATGAGGGTAAAAACCCAAAGCTCCCTGATGAGAGGAATCCAGCTTTGCCAGGGAGTATGAGGTCATGCCCTGGGACACCTGCAGCTGGTCCCCACCTCTCAGGAGAACATGGGAGACATTGACTGTCCCTGGAGCTCACACTGGAGGGAATTCCCCAGACACTCTGAATCTCCATCTAGAGCACAACCATTTTATTTTAGATCTGATGCTGTGATCCCTCAGTCAGAGAAAATACCTGAATTCTGTTCCAGCCCTCAGCTGTCCCTCAGCACCTGTGTGGAGTGTCCCAGGCATCACTAAGGGATACAGCCTGGAGGAAAATGAGCAATGCAAGTGTGAGGAGAGGCATTAAGAAGGAACCAGCAATAAGGGAAAAAGGAAAAAACCCCAAACCCTCACTATATCAGGGAATCTCAGTCTGTGTAATTGCAAAGGAATTAAACAATCCACTCTCTCCTTTAAGAAGGATTTCTCTCCCATGTTCCTGTTTCTAAATCACAGTCCCTCCAGGTCTGCATTTAAAAACCATCAGCTATACAGGAGATAGAATTGGTTTTTTTCCTTAGAATCATAAACTCTTGTTTAATCAGACACCCAAAAAGCGTTTTTGTTTTCCTTTTCATTAAAAAGTCATTGTGTTTACAAGAAACCTTAAAACAAAGAATGTCTAGTAGAGTACGAGGATCAATATATTTCTTAAACATTGTTTTCTTATAAAAGCAGTTTCATTTTCTGCCCTTTCTTTCTGGTACAGATAAGTTGCTTCTAAGCCATAGCAGCTGAAAAGGGATTTACACTTTTCACTCTATAATTTGAACCATCCAAGCTTGACTACTTGCTGCTCAGAGTCAACATGCACTAAAAAGGATTATTTAAAATATATATATATACACAGGATAATTGCTAGAGTGTACACAAAGCATTCTTTTTGTTATTGGAATTGTGAGCAGGGCAGGTAGTGCTGCACTTTCCAGTGGCAGGATTTCAATCCGTTTCCAGTTAACCACTGCAAGAAGAATATGCTCTAAAGCCTTTTGCCTAGAAATGTATCACTGCTACATTGCATCCATCGGTGTGTCCATCACCCGCGTTCAATATCTGCCACTGGCTGTGGAATTTGATTCTGGGCCAAGCCAGCTTTGATCTAAAACTAATGCAAAGTTTCTTACTGGTACAGTTGTGGGCTGAAAACCTGAACCTGTGGCTCAGATGACAACCCAAGATAAGAGCAGATTAAAGGATAATAGTTCTGGTTCCTTTTATTTTGTGATGCTTGAGTGCTTGGATTGGCCGTGATGCACCCAGGAGGTTTAAGGTTCAAGAATGATGAAAGATCAGTGCTGAAATAACAGAACCTAAATTCAAAATATGTCTGGATCAACAAGATGAGCCATACTGGCAAGGACATGTGCAAAATTACAAAACAGAAAAATAAAGTACCAAAAACATGAGAAGCAATTTTCTACTGTAAAGGTAGAGCACACAGTAAGAAACATTAAAGTACTATTTTTCTCTACATTTTCCCAGTGTGAACAAATGAACTCTGAACTTAATTACATTCTGCATATCTCGCTAGTGCAAAGGAATTGGTAAATCACAGAAGCCAGAGAACAGCAGCACAATTTATAGATATGCAACTCAGCCTTAATTATAAAGGCTAATTAAAAGCAGCAATATACACCCAGGTACAGCATGGCAACACACTCCAAAGGAGAACTGGGAAGGGAGAGGGGAAGCAGATTGTTTGCTCGGGTTTTAAAGCTCCTGGAAAGAAGAGAAATGAGGAATAAAGGAGAACAGAGTTGTGATGGGGATCATTAAACATTCAAATGTGAATCCTCTTCAACTTTTGCAAAGTTCCCCACTACACTTAATTGATCATTTTAATCAAAGATACCCCGGACAAAGGCTATGGGAATATACACTGGAAAACAAGCTGGGCTAGTGAGGTGGGCAGGAAGGCTCCACCTCTGCCTCCTGCAAGGGCTGGGGCTCCTCGGGCTGGAAGTGAGCTGGAAAGAAGGGAATGGTGATTTGTGGTGAGGGCAGCAGGAACAGAGCCAGACACACGCTGGGGAGAAGGAAAAAGCAATCACCCTCCACACGACAGGGAGGTCTGTTAGGGGATGATCTACTCCAAATTCCAGTGAATGAAAAACATCCTAAAGAAGCAAAAAAAGAGTATCCCAACTTCTGGATCAACCTGTGCTAAGGGCGACTCCTTGCTTTAATCATTTTTCCTCTTATGAGGAAGAATAGCAATTAGGTATCCTATATCAAAATACTACAAAGATATTAATGATCAGCTTATAAAGAAAAACCCAAACCTCTCTTAATTTCAGTAAAGCCACCAGAATCCACATCAGCTAAGAATCAGAATCCAGTTTGGTGCTTTGGGGTTTTTGCCTTTTTTCTTACTGTTACTGTGAGGTGAATTTTGCCATCATTTCTGGGGGAAAGGGAAAAAATCATAGTTTTTGAAAGGGAAAAAGCAAAAAAGCACCTTAGCTAAATGGCAAATAGTTAATTAGTGGATATACTTTATTTCAGGGTAAATCTGATATAACTTATCACACAAACTGATTTCAAGCAGACTTAAGAGTTAAAAGTAAGCAGCTTTGAAATGACTGAGGACAGCTACCTCCCTCATCTCTGAACAATCATTCAGGTTCAAACAATGCTAACATTTTTACTTTTAATTAGTTGCCATTTTGATGTCAGCCTCTAGATAGCATGAAAGAGAACAGGGCATTGCAGAGTGGATGTGACAGAATCCCCGTTCCTTCCAGATTTTCTAATCATCTCTGTTACTTTCGGAACAGTGGGGGAGATTCAAGGAAATGACAAGCTCCAAAAATCCCCAGCCTGCCTCCCTCAATCCAAGACATTTTCCCTCCTTCCAGCTGCAGCGAGGTTGCTCACTAAACAGTGATTCAGGCTCGAGGGAATCAGCACCACACTCCGGCTGCTTGGAAGGGAACACAAACTCCCTAAGGCATGCCTGGAGGCTCAGAGAACAAACACAAGACTGCAAGCTGCCAGTGTTAATATTTGAGATTCTGTTGGGGTTTTTTTCCCAGGAAATGAGGTAAGCCAAGGAGAAATAACATCTGTCTGGAGTAAGAACACACACACATTTAAGTGCTTTTTGAGGGTGGAGAATGAAAGAAAGGGGTTCGTGCTTTGGACTTATTTAAGCTCTCTGTGGGTTTGTTTAGTGTCCAGGCTTTTACAAGAGAGACTGAGAAAAATAGCAATCAATAGTGTCAGCTAAAGGTGACAAACAGGGCACAAGGTGGCTGCTGGAGGAACACGCTGTGAAGACAGTGCCTGGGCAGTGATCAATTGCATTAGGAGATGAAGAAAGACAGAGGGAGCAAAAAGAGGAATCGATCCAGTCTACTACAGCTGCCGAAACAGGCACCTGGAGCAGGTAGCATGCGACAGACAAGGCTTTGGCCTGTCAATAATTCATACTGCTGCACTGTATAACTTTTAGCAAGAGTCTTCCTGAGAGCAGCACTATTGACACACGTTGTATGGCAGAGTTTTACTAAAAGCTGGCATCTCCAGTCAGGAGCAATTCAAAGCACGCTGCTCAGGATCCAGCCACCTCAGTCCTTTCTGCCGAGTGACTCCTCAGCCAAACTAAAAAGACGTGTGAAATACTGCTTTTGACAGAAAAATAATAGAGAAGCACTCTCAAAACTAGACAGAAAGGGGAAATCAAAGACAATCCTCCTCTTTTACATGCCTCACGCTATCCAGCCCCACACTGTTGAAGATGCTTTCCTTGTATTTGGCCAGCACGCCTGACGGGATGCACTAATGAATTCAGCCAATTAGGAAGGTCTGGAATCTGATTGGGAATAATGACCTAAACATCTGAGAGCAGAGGCTGCAACTGCAAGGTGCTCCCTGGGCCAAAGGGAAAGAAGGATGCTCTTCACAGGCTGGGTTGCAAGCAGCAGCTCAGAGCTGCATCCTCTATTCCTGAAACATCAGCAGTGGGCTGCTGCTTCATGGAGAGGGCTCAGACCAATCCAAATTTTCCAAATTCTGTGCACTCAACTATACCAAGTGTGAAAGTAAATACAAAAAATGGAATTTTCATACTTACCCTCAGAACACAGAAATAAGTCACTTCTCCAAAAGTCCCCCATAGGTGAGTAATAATCAACAGAAGAAAAAGTTGATTCCATTTGTAAAGAGGCAATTCAGCTAATTCTTTTACTAACTATGTTACTGTATTTACTTAAATTCCTCGGTTTATTTACTAACTTCCATATAGCCATTCTCGAGAAAAAGGGTTGGTCCCTCAGACAAAATAATGTTACAATTTTCAACTAATATCCATTAATTTATTTCAAATCCACTAAGTAACATTTAATTGGTACTTTATTTACTGTGTTAGTCAACATCATGCAAGGTCAAGCCTTTGATTAATTGCACCTTCACTGATTGAGATAAAAACTGGTGGTGACTACTATAAAAAAATCCACATAGGTAACTGTAGTGTCTTTAATGTATTACAGAAAAAGTAAATGTAGCATTTACCAAAACAGGCACTTCTTAAATCACTTACAAAGGTTCCAAAATATCCGTTCACATAAATATTCACACATTTAGAGACAACAGGCTGGTTCAGGGAGGCACACACATTTTAGCCCTGGTGACACACATTCCTGACTGTATTTTAGGCAACGTCAGTCATTTCTGCAAGAAGCTGTCACTGCTGTGGAAATTATCTTTCAGGCCATGTGACCGCTTTTTTCCCAGCTGATGACAAAAGCTCTGGTAAATTTTGTGACCCTCGGCTGAGAAAATTACATGAGGTGCATCTAAATTTGGCTCCCGTAGGAAACCATTTCCAACTGTTGTACCGAGGAGCTTCTGTGTCATTCACCCACCACTCCTTCTCCTCCCTAAGCCCGGAGCTGCGGCACGGTCGGTAATTTAGAGCACGGCTGTTAATTCAGAACATGTTTTGGTTCCCTGCACTTGCTTTGTCCGTATCCCACAGCTTGTCCCAGCTGAGCATGCTGTACACCAGGCATTAATTTGGTTCATCCTTTGCTGAGGCACAGGTCCCTCTGTTACACACCAGGCCCCTTGGCTGCTCGGCTGCAGGCTCCAGCAATCTCTCACAGGGAAAGCAGAAGTGATTCAGCACTCAGCAGAGCCCTAAATGGTTCAGAAATCCGTTTCCCAAAGCAGTGCTGGTACCCTGACAGCTATACTTAGCCTTTGTACAATGCCTACAGATAGCTGCATTTCCAGCCTCATTACGGTGCTATCAACAGAAGCCAAGCATTTAAAATGTTTTATGCATCAGCTGAAGCATATTTTAGTTTGGA
Organism: Pomatostomus ruficeps; assembly: GCA_013400735.1. Taxonomy (NCBI): domain Eukaryota; kingdom Metazoa; phylum Chordata; class Aves; order Passeriformes; family Timaliidae; genus Pomatostomus; species Pomatostomus ruficeps. The sequence continues at coordinate 41,859 of VYZT01054157.1, forward strand.
AAGAGCAGGTAAGATTTGTTTCATCACAAATAGGCCAGACATGAGAGTAAACAAATCAACAACATTACTCAGTGCTGTAAGATCAAAGCAAATATCGATTGCAACATTCCACTGCTGCCGACCCATACTTAGTGAAATTAACTTAAACAGGTTGATTTTCTCATTTTCACTTTTGCTGATTATCCAGCATTTCCTTAGTTCCAAATGGAGAAACTTGTTTAATCCACGATGCCTGTCAGGACAAGAGAAGGGAATAACAAGTCCCTGCCCTCAGATGAGCACAGCAGGGTTTCAGCTCCTCAAAAATAAAGGCAGCTGCAATAAAGACTACTGGTGGTTGTTCATGCAGTAGGGCACATAAATCTTAAAATGTTCCATGTCACAGCCAATCAGAATGAATTATGCTGCTTCATTGGATGCAGATGCACAGGTACTCTGATCATTTTGGGGTGTTCATCTGCGCTTTCCCTAAGGTCGACATAATTTGCTAATTATTTTCCTTCTCCAAGTCAGACCCACCTAAACCGTCATCTTCTGACCACTGAGAAATTGAGTTTCTTGTCCAAAATCGTTAGTCTTGGGAAGGAAAAGGAAAGCAAGGGATGGAGAGACAATCACTAGAGTCCTTTCACACGACCAGAATGAGTGGGAATTCCATGACTTAGAGTCTATTTAAAAAAAACCCCAAACTGCATAAATTTCTAATGTGCTCATAAATGAAGAAAAGTTAATGATTAAATTTTTATAAGCTATAGTATTGTCTCCACTACTACATTTCTGCACAACTTTTTTTTTTTTTTTTTTTTGGAAGAATATACTCTTTTGGACAGATTTTTAAAGAAAATCTCTCTTGCAAAAATTTTCTGTGAACAGAACGAGGCTGTTCCTAAAGTAATTTAGTGCCTATGTGTGCAAAAATGGAAAAAAAATTAGAGAGGAATCTTACAAGTTTGAATAATCACCCCTGAACACAAAAATTGGCCTGTCATGTACAGAATTAAATTGTTTAAAACCCATTTTTGCAAGTTGCACTCTGATAAGGGAGACAGGCTTTTAAAGGATGGAATTTGTTCTAATGATCCACCTGGAAAGTATTTTTTAATTCAAAATTAGAACTTTTATAGAGAAGTAATGGAGTATTTCTTTTTGATAAGCCACTTCACAGAACAGGGATCAGAATGCAAATTACAGTTATTTGCTCTAAGTGGTTTTCCATTAGAATGGCATTAATATGAAACATTTCTTTTTCCATTTCATCAAGACATTTCACAGTATTTCTTCTACCTTTAAGACATGGGGTATTAATTTAACAAAATTATATATAATTTGGGGTGTATTATGTATGCTTCATTTACCTTTTGCAACGCCATTATCTTATTTTTCATGTTTGAACCTGTCAATTGATAACACAGCTACATCTCCTTTCAGAAGATCATGTTTCAGATCAGGGAAGCAAAGTCTAATTACAAGAGTAATTTGTGCAAAATTGAGGGTTTTATTAAATAAAAGGATGACACAAGACCTTGTGTTTAGTACTCTAAAATCCTGTAGGTGAAAGCTTTCTTTCTTTCTCTCCCTCCTCTCAAGCAGTTTAAGCAGTAACACAATTAACTGGTAAATATTTGGGGTTTTTACTCCAGTAAATGGTGGGGGCTGTAGTATGAGCGACCTGTAGAACCAGGAACACAGGTAGAGATTATTCAAGATGTAAAGGAATTTTATCTGTGGCTTTTTCACAGGAGCTGTTCAGAGCCGCCTGACTCCTGGCTGTGCAGAGTGGGCCACCACTCCCTCAAAGGAGCCCAAAGGGGCAGGTGCAGTTCTCAGAGCCTGTACTGCACCACCCTTTAGTCATTAGTTCAGTGTAAAAATCACCCTTCGTTCAGTCTAAAAACTGCAGCTTTACCAGCTTTAGTTTCAGCTACAGCACCTGTGAACATCATTTCAATCCCCACCCCACAAAGTATATCCTTCCCTACTTCTTACTCGAACGAAAATTTGTGTGGTTTTGCCATGAAAAAAGGTATAGAACAGGTCTGGGATAACATTTTTCTCTGGCTTGGTTAATATTAACCCCAAATTTTGCCCATATCTGTTTCCAAATCCAGCTGCACAGACAGTTGTACTCACACAGCTCAGGAGGTCAAACCACGCACGCAGATGTAAATTCAGCTTAAGCTGGCACTCCTCTAAAAAATACACTCACTAAAGGGCACAGCCTGGAGAGAGGGCTCCCATTAAGGACCCTGTGGGCTTGGTGTCCCAGGCCACCAGAAAAGTCACTGCATATCCTGTGTTGCAAAACTGGGCTACTTTCTTCACCCCACGGCTTCAAGAAAACACCAGTGTTCTCCTTTCTCCTCTAATCTCCAAAAGCTTCCAAGGAGGTGAGCCATGAGCACCCCATTACAAAGAAACCAAACAACCAGGACACCCTCCAGTGCCCACCTGGGGCCAGCACAGAGGCGGCACAAGTTTTGGTCCTCTCCCGTCAGCGTGCACACAGCTTCCTGCCCAGGCGTCGAGGGCTGGGGGAAAGCCACAGACACAAAACACAGAATCAATTATCTGCTTTGCCATTTATGGAAATGTAAAAAGTGGGGATGTTTTTTGTCCTCCTTCACCCTGCCAAGTGCCATCACTTCCCCAGCAACGTGCAATAGTCTGCACTCGTAAACCTGGCACTGAACTCTTCTGGATTAAAATAGTAAAAAGAACTTTTACATTTTGTTGTAATTTTTGTTCCGTTGTCTCAATGCTCTGGCTTTGCAGAGAAGGCGAAGAGCAGCCTGGTGGAAATTCCCAGCTCACAGGCTGCGAATTACAGTCCTGGAGGTCTCTCATAGGACCCAGAGAAGCCCACAAATTAAGTTTTTTATAATGTAGAACTCTCTGAAACACATAATGCTGAAAAAAGAAGAGTTATCCATGAAATCTGTGGTAATTACCTGGCACAAAAAGTTGCAACAACCATCAGTGAATACAAAGAAAAGTCAGCAATAAAACTTGTTCTACTGGAAGAGGTGGACAAGCAAGAGCACCATGGTGTGGGAATAATGACAAACAAGGAGACTAAGAAAATTTGTGCTTTCTATTAAAAATGCAGAAAGATGGAGGTGGCAAGTGAGATGAAGGAAAAGCAGGAAGGAAAACACAGTCAGGATGATGAGCAAAGAGCATGCTATTAATAATGAAACTGGAAATCCCTGCATTAGTGGCCACTACGGACAATTAACTCCTGGTTTATTATTCATTTTAATTACCTGACCAGAAGGCAGACCACATTTTAAAAAATCATTATACATGGTAGCATTAGGTTTTAAGAAGAGTAGCTCTTTTATAACCTGTGTTAACTAGTTTACAAGAGACATAATGTGTTTTTAACTACGTTGGTTCTGTGGCTGCTGAAAAATGGTTCTCTCTTCGTCAGCTGACTATTGATTTCCTATCAGTCCAAAGGCTGCCCTGGTTCACTATTTCTCTTACATGCTTTCTGTTATGTTTTAAGTTAACCTGACACACACAGTAGGCAAAAGAGGCCTTTGTTTTTACATGTGCACTGTTTTGGTGGGGTTTTTTTCAAATGTAGTGATTAATATTTGAAAGGAAGCAGCCCAAATCGTTCAGCCCTTGTTGCAACAAATTTCTTGGGGTCACATCCTCCAGCTGCCTCGTGTTTCTCAGGTCTCTCACACCACACACCCTCCATGCTCCCTTTGCATCCACAGCTGACCCGAGCTCAGCATCTCCTCAAGGCTTGATAAAGTATCTCGGTAATGGGCTGAGGGGACACAATCATTCACACCATCCCCGTCTAAATAGGTGCACTGAAAGGATCTCCAGGTAGACTCTGGGGAGTATTTTTATTTCAACAGCTCATTCCTCCTCAAATAATTTAGTTCAATGTCCTCTGCTGTTCTAGACTTTCAGTGGTGTGGTTCTGCTCCTGTTGCCACCCTCGGACAGAATTGAAAAGTGTGGTATAAATGAAAGGAAAAATCCATTTTCTTAATCAACATCTAAGAAGAATTAGGAAAAGCAATGCCAGCAAGCAGTCTCATATAAACGAGTGACATTCTAGATGTTATCATAAATGATCCTCAAGATATGTGGGAACAAAAGACAAAAATGCAGACCCAAGCATGTATTTGGAAATGATATATTGAAAAGAAGGATATGATAGAAAAACATAGTTTGGCATTAAGACAGAATAATACGAAACTTCAGAAAGGTAGAGAGTTGTGAATTTTGAGAGCGGGAATGGGAGAAATTGATGCCACTTTATGTACCAGTCTTATGGTATCTCACAGGTATTCAGAACCTATTTATAGGCCAAAATCATTCAAGTAGCTCAGAAAACAGTTTTTTCCTGCACTGCGCTGGCCCTGCCACTGGGGAGGATAATAAGGAATACAGCTGAAACACACACAATTGTTTCTTTTATTGGAACAGAACCAAGACAACTTAAAAATATAATAAAAATGAAGCCTATCAATCAGCCTCTCTTACCAAACCTTTTTTAAAGTAATAATTGTTTCTTTCTATAAAATAGGGCCATGCTAATAGGAGATACTCCATGAAAGAGATCAGCAGATTTTTTTAATGATATCCCACTTTTGGTCCAATCATTTGCGGATGCAAATCCACCTTCTCAATCCTTCCAGGCCTGAACTGCCTCCTTTTCCTCCCAACATCTCTGGACTCATCTGGCTTCTCAGTGATCCCTTTCAGCTATTTTTTTTTTCTCATGTCTTTTTCTTCCAGCTTAGGAAGAGCAGCGGGCTCTCCAAGGAGTCAGCTGAGCACCAGAGCTCACATAACAGATTAGGTTCACAGAAGCGGCAGAGAAAAGGAGTCCAGCTCTCTCCTCAGTCATGGACCATCAAGCACCTCCTGAAAGTTCCCCTTAACTCCAGTGCCCTGAGGAAAAGGCAGCTCAGAGATTGACATTGAAGTCTCTATTCTAAATGAGTTAGAACCAGATCCTACTTCAGATCCCTTCCACAGGGAATTGCTCTGCCTTTGTGTTATCATTCCTTCCTGCCTGAGTTTCAGAAACATCTCCAGTAAACTCTATTGAAATAGCGCATTTATGCAGAAAGGTCTTACTATATCAGGAAGTTTCACCTCTCAAACATCGTATATGTTCAAAAAGTCATGGCCAGTTGTCTCTAGGATTTTTTATTTCATACTGTGGAATAATTTACAGGGAACACAGGACAGCAATTAGCTGGAGAATGTCCTGCATTACAAGTGAAATAGTATTTCTAAAGGAAGACACTAAATTTGACATTACTGTTAAATTCTGAAGGCCTACTCATACCTGGCAATTGCTCTTTACAGGGAGAGTGAAGGTCTGACCACAGAGGGTGAAATTTCTCGATCTTCTACACACAAACACCCCCTCATCATCACTCTCTTTTGCTAACTTTGAAATAATTACAGCACCCAGGAATGTTGCTTTAGTGCACCATCCTTTTTCTGTTTGTCAGTACTTCTCACTAGGCTGCCTCTGGAAGCAGCAACTGCACCACCCACTCCTCAAACCCTGCACTCCTCCAAGCAAACTCTCTCTTGCAAGTACAGATAAGCAAAGAGGCTCCAATTATCCCCATTGCAACAGCCATGGGAAGATGCCCTTGTAGGCTGGGAGGCGGCCTAAATTCAGGACAGCATCGCTGTCTGCACTGATCTGCTTCCGAGAGAGGAACATGTGGGTTTGAATGGAGCCAAACAGGACAACAACAAAGGGCTTTGCTGAAGGTTTCTAGAGGGTGGCTATGGTCTCATCCAGGCATTAAAATACAGCTCTGTCTAGGTCTTGTGACAGTGCTCACCATGCTAAAAAGGGAACTAGGCCTTAAGCTGGCTGAGGGATTTTTTCTTTCCTTGGGTTTAAAAAGAAAAAAAGAGGAACATTTCTTTCTTAGTGTTTAAAATTATTTGATTTATAAGCTTCCTGTAAGGTTTCCAGAAGAAATTACTCCATTTCAGTGCTGAGACAATTATCAACACTAACATATATTGTGTATAAATATACAGAGTATTAGTTACCCGTGAATGTGCTCAAAACACTGCTGCGAGAACCTATGACTGGATTTGAATTGTTGGCTGCAGACCTTAAGCTCAACAAAAGGAATATTATGCATTTAGATTCCCTAGTTTGTGTGGGTGACCCAAGCATTCGTCCAGCAGGAAGGAATGATAGGACAAAGACAGACTAATTCACCCACAGATTATTTTGCCCACCTAACAATCAGACCTTAATTATAAAGTCCAGTTCAAGTCAGAATTCAAAAACTATTGATAAAGAAGAAAAAGTGGACACATGCATAAAAGGTGTTGAAACAGCAGCTTCTTCACAATAGAAAATAATCCTTAGGGAAATTTTGCATACTGTTATCAGAAATACATGCAAATACATGAAAAAACTGGTGACCAGGTTAATTGCCTAGTTCTGTGTGACAGGATTATAGAAAATAGTGACCACATCAAAAAACAATCTACACTTGAGCTTTGCAATTGGCTTGATGGATCACATAATTTCATTTTTGGGGGAGCGTGGCAGGGGAAGATCTACAGCCACGCTGTCCATAACTCCTGTCTGGAGGCCGAGAAAGGGAGATGAAGATGAACCAGTGCTTTGCACATCAGTCCATGCAGTTTTATTGCTTTCATAATAGCATAGATTTTATTATTGCCATGGCACTGCAAAGACAGAACAAACTGCCCCTTCGAAATCCAAAACATTCCTGTTGTACTACATTTCCCCTTATGCAGTTTGACTCTATTCCTCCTTGTCACAGACCTTGACATCGGCATTTTACTTCAAATTTCTTTACATTTATCAAGTAAGGTTTTCCTCTTTAAATATTTCTAGATTGTCCTCCCAGATTTACTGGCAGAATTCCCATTCTCTTCAGTAATGCAGTATCTGGATCCATGATAATGAAAAACACATTTTAATCCAGTATTTCTTTTCTTCTGTGACAAGCTTTCCAACAGAAAACACAATTAGTAAGTTGTAGGAACCATATGATATTCATCCATAACACCTAAAGGAACTCAAAGATGAAATCTCTGGACAATTAATAACCTTTCCATTAAAGCTGCCTCTGAGTCACAGCAAATGTAATGCCAGATTTTGAGAAGGGTCTCAGGTGGTTACAGAGAATGGAGCAGCCAGAAAGCCTGGCAGCCTGACTGGGAAAAGGGATAGCAAATAAAAAATGTAACATTTGGCCCATGGATATTTGGACACAGGTGAAACACTGAAAGGAAGGAGTTGTTGGCAAAATCATGGCATTGGAGTTACTTGAAAGGGTTTGTTGGTATAAAAGGCAGACCAAGATGACAGAGACAACCTGGATTGCTGGAAGATGTTAAAAGAACGACAACTTCTGAGAGCTGATCTTGGCAGGTAAATAACTCGCTAAGAACTCAGGGGAGCACACTGTGGAAAAGTTGTGCTGTGTGCCCTCTTCTAAGAGGAGTCAGAATTCTGCATCTGAATTGCCAAAGGCTTCCTAATACATCCATTGGATCTCACAGGGTATTAAATTAAGTGGCTGTCTCTCCCTCCTTATTTCAGAAGTCAATGAACTTTCGTTCTTTAAACGAACTTAGTTGTACCAAAACCCTTGAGAAAACGGATTTTTAGCAGGTTCAGAGGAGACAGCAGCCCCTTTCTCCTCAGCATGCTTGTTCTTCCGAGCTCGAGAGGCAGAATTACCACCAAGACACTGCTGAGCATTAGTACACAGCAGATGCCAGCCCCACTAATTGCTGAGGAGCACAAGTTCCCAGTTTAAGAGAAATGCTTCAAGGATTAAAGGGACTCTTGCCTCCTGAATTGCTGATACAAACTCCCTGCATTTTAATTTTCCTCTGAGCACAGCCTTGCATTTCATGTGGGGCATCAACAGTCTGCATAAATCTCCTGTGTTTACTCAGCAGCCAAAATCTGAGCTTCCTTAAATAAAACACAATAAGGAGCTACTAATTCCATAAGCGGCCTCATCTCACTGTAAACACTTTAAGCCACAATTATTTTTATAGATCGTGAAAATTAAGACCTCTTGGGACTTTGAAACAACTTAATTGAGTGCAGTACAGACCTTGGAGCAATCAGGACCTGTGTTAGCTATTCCAAAGGGTACGTGCCTGGGTACAGCCTGCAGTCCACTTGCAAAGGGCAAATTAACACCTTAAAGAACAATACAGGGGTTTTTTTTTAACAAAGCATCATTATAATTTTTATTTTTCATCTTATTTTTATCCTATGCTTCTTCCAGTAGAACACCCTTCACCTATTTTTAGCTATTTATATTAATAAAATTCTAGATAATGTATAACAGCACACTATAAATTCATATTGGAATAGGCAAACCTTATGAAAAGATTACTGGGGAGGGAGGTTTTGCTTGGGTTTTTTTTAACTTGCCATTGGGCAAATTTACTTATCCTTGTGAACAGCATCTTATGTATATTCTCTCTGAAAAAGAAAGTATTTTTAAACAGTAATTTACAGTAGCCAGAATTTTTTTCCCCAGTGTCAGCTCATTTGGATCCTTTTCCAAGTGATCAGCAAACTTGGGAAGTAACAGAACTGACTACACAGGAAGGAATGTCAGCTCTGCTTCTTTCCCGATATTTTTAGGAAATAAAATAATTTATTTTTTTAAAAAAAATGTTCATTTCCAAGCTTGGCTGTTTTTTTCTTATTTCCTTTCAGTTGTCACAGAAATAGATTTTATATAAATTACTAGTATAACAGTACTGATAATTCTGAAAAGGTTATATGGAAATTGTACTAACATCAAAAGTCATATTTGGCGAACTTTATGACAGCTTTTGCTGTGTTGTTGGCTGATTCAAATTTTCTTGCAGAATACCAATCCTATTCCTACATTTGTAGACTGAAACATGAATAAAATATGAAAGTTTGACATTAATAAATATTAATTTACAAGTCTTTCTTGAGTTCTAGAATTCTGGCGAGTTCTGAGTAAAACGTTAGCGGGCTGACTTCCCAAAGCTCCATTGACCTCTGCTGCCCATGGTGGAATTTGCTTTTCACACCGTTCCTGCCTGGGCAGCCCACAGCACTCCTGTGGAATGGGGTTACATTTAGCCCGTGAGAGCTACATAAATTTATATCTTGTTACATAAATTAACTCTGTGAGAAAAGAAAACATGAGGAGGGCTTAGTACTGAGGTTTTAAAACAACGGTGAATTTACTTAGTGATAATGAAATTATCTCAATACACCTCCAATGTATTTTGTGTAAAACCAAGTGTGAGCAAAATAAGATAATGAGCATTGCTGCTATTTTAAGTTGTGGTTATACTCTGAAAGTGAAAACCAATGGCTGAAAATTATTTATCACATCATAGAGGTGCAGGCACTACATGAGCACCAAGAATCAAACAGAATAGACAAAAAGCTATGAATGAAAAATGAATATTGATAGGAGGTCTGACACAGGGCAAAAAACGCAAAGAAAATATTAGGAAGACGGAATTACCATGTAGCTGTTTCTAGTGATTCCCGAAGTAAATCAATGAGCCAATACACATTTCTTTCTACGTTGCAGTTCCTATGCAATAACCAGAAAAGGAATATCTCAGGTTAGAAAAATGTAATATTATGGACATGTTCAAAATCTGCTAACATGTTTTAAATATAAATGTGTTAGAGGAAACCAATTTCTCTTTTACTTGTTTTCCCCATAAAAGTCACTCCCTGTAACAAAACACAAAAAGCTTTATTTAGAAAAAGGTTGTATCATAACATTTGATGCTTTTAAAAATGCAACATTTTTAATACTTTCAGTTTCTTAATTTCAGCATTTGTGTTACCAAACAAATTACAGAATTTTCAGATTTTGTTCTGAATTATAAAAATAATTAGGCATAGAATGTTGCAATGTCTCATAAAAATGTATGCCTTCTTTTTTCTGGAACTCTTCCTAAAATCAGATAAAATCTTGAATTCTGCTGCATTTTTTCACTTAGTTCCATAAGTCAGGATCTCAGCCAAGTGCCAGGAACCTCAAGGGAACTGCAGTCCAGTGAGCAAACGCTGAGTAACCTGTTTCAGAATCTTTCTAGTTCAAAACAAAAATTAAGATGTAAGTGAAAGTTCTGGTGTTTTTTTAATGTTAAACTCACGTGAAGCACTAAGTCAACATGACCAATAGAGAAACCAGTTCCTAATCTCTCACAGGAACAAAGACAGCTCTGGAAAAAAAAGATTGACCTTAAAAATTAATTTTACTAAAATAAGCTCACACTGGCTAGAGGCTAATTCCTTGTCTTCTCAGCCCTGCGTGAAGGTCAGTCTGAGGCTGACAAATTTCAAGATGCTGGTCCTACGAGGTCAGCTCAGGATAACATTTGTATGCTAACAAAATACATCCCACAATAGGAAGGGAACAAAGGTGCCAAGGTGTCAGAAAAGGATATTTCAGATCGTTAACTCTTTTTGACGAGAAGCAGAAATTTCCACTGGAAAGTGAATAGATATTCATGAAAGGCTGCAGCCACGAGATGAGTTTCTCTGATTATGACAAAATTTCCCGAGCACATTATGATGAGGCTGTCACCCCGAATATGAGAGGGGAGGGGAAGAATTATGGATAGAGGTTTCATCTCTCTCCAAGCCCAGGGAATGCTTGTGAGCGCCTTCCCCGCCTCTCGGGGTTTCTAAAGCAGCACTAACTCACTTTCTGCTGGACTAGCAATAATGCAAGAGAAGCCTCTTCCTTCCCCTTGCTATCAGACTTGTTTTTAATGAAGAGCAAAGGATATTTTTATTCCCATTATGCATCCTTAAAAGGAATAAAATTGTGGTGTAGAAGTACACAGACCCAGGAGAATGTTATAAACTCAATGGAATTTTTGGATTTACTTGTACTCTAATAATTTCAACGTTTAAGTACATACAGTTTCTGAAAGAAAATCCAATATGGGCATCTCCCAGAGCTCATGTTTCCTCCCAGGGGATACTCTGAAATTTCCTAGCAGAACAGGACATGGAGCTAAGAGTAAACAAAGAGAGAAAATTAGCAGGAAAGCAAGGTATGAACGAAGAGAAGGTTCCACTTCACCTCTTTTTCTAATGTTTCTGCGCAGAACTTGTAACAACTCTCTCTCCACCCTGATACATCCTTGTGTCATTTGCATTCAGATGTAACATCAATTAGAAATATATTTAATTACATAAACAGGTATCATCTGGGGGTTTTTGCTCCTATACTTGGGACATACTTCAGTAATAGGGGGACCTCCAAGTGTATCTTTGAGACACAAAAACCTCAGAACTTCCTGGAGAAAGAAAACATTTTTTCTTCAAATCACTAGACCTATACAGCAAATTGTTTTATCCTAAAACACCCAGCTCCGTTTCCAGCAGGTTGTGCCAGTTCCCATCTCATTGGGAGAGGTAACGCAGTAAAACTGACGGAACCCAGCACGAATGGTCACACAACACCCCAGCTGAAAGGCCAGGCAAGGAACACTCCCTGTCATGGGCAATAAACACATCAAATGTGTTGTGGCACTCGCAGGGACGCAGCCAGGGTGAGATGATACAAAACCTTCAGCAAAGAACCACCTTCAGCATTTCCTTTCGGACAAGTTTCACTGCTCATTTCACAGAGAAAGCAATTTTACTCCAACATCCAGTATCTGCTGGTGACTTTAAACCTATGCAGTATTTTCTAATTCTCAAAATCAGTATTATTCCTATGTCTAAGGCACAGTAAAAGCAAATTCAGTCACGTCCAACTTAATAGCATCATGCATACACGTCCTGTTAAAAGGACTCCCTGTATGTGTTTCACAAAGAACTCAGACAATAATTTCTCTCTAACACTTCGTACTCTCTCCTGGTCTCGGGCTGATTTACCCTGCAGGCTGTCAGTATAAACAGATCGCTGGAAATTCCTGAATTTGAGTCACCTGAGCACAAGATTGCATCATCACCTGAGAAATTTTTCAAGACCTGCTTGCAATATCTGAAAATCCCAATCTTAGGTGCGCTAACATAATACATAATGAAATTCCCCCAAAAGAAAAACAACGCAGCAAGGAGTGCAGAACAACCGAAATGCTTCCACCAAACAAGCTCTGACCATAGCCCAGGTTCAGATGCTCCTTTTTTTCCCTTTAGTTTGTTACTCATGCATAAAAGCTTCACTTAACTAACTTGAAAACAGCAGGGGAAAAAAAATCCAAAACAAACACAAAAACCCAAACCAAACCAACAAAACCTAAACAAACAGAGTCACAACAACATATTAACCCACACAAACAAAACCAGAAATAGCCTTTGGAGGGCAGTCCTGAAGATTTGAAATCTCACTGTGTAGTTCTGTTATGATGAAAACCCTTAGGTAATCAAGATTTAGGCTAATAGCAATTAGCCTCCTCTGTGTGCTTGAAACCCCAGCCTGGATTAATGCATGGAACAGGGCAGGAGCACAAAACACAGCACCTGTAACCAAGCTACAGCTGAGCCACGCAAGTGCAGACTGCAGCAGCATTCCTCAGCAGCAAGCAGCAATCTGCTTTAATGGGCCACAAAGCAATCTTAAATGAAACAAAATGAAAAAACTTTCTTTTTTTTTGCAAAGCCTGAAGACAAAGACAATATTTACAGCCCACACACAGAAACACAGATGGGCAAAAATTAATCTGCCAAGATAATTTTCCCCAAAATTGTGGTGGACTTGCCTGAGTGAAGGTTTTATTATGATATGATTTATAATGCTATTGAGAAGAACAGGGTCAACCACTTGCACTGTGGTAAAGATGTGGGTAAAATTGCCTCTTCTGTGTAAGGAAGCAGATCACTCATTTTTTACACAAATATGAAATCTATACATCATTGCATGTTGCTTTACAGCATCTATTCTTTTCACTGAAGCAGTGGACACATAAAGTACATAAAAAACTATCTTGAATAAAAGACTCTATGTGGTACAAGTGCCACTGAGTTTACCTAAACTGCAACAGATTCTGTGTTAGTCTCCAGAGCAGGATGAAGGAAAATTGGTTATATCCTTTTGCTGTATTTAATAAACAATTTTTAATGCTTCAAAGGTCAGTTATTTCCAGCAACTAAAATTAATTGTCAAGTATAGTGATTTTTCCCTCCTCATCAACACATTTACATTTATTGTGCCATAGTAGATATTTCAGACTTCCAGAGGAAAGTACAAATTCCTTTTTCATTTGTTCCTGTTACGTGCCTGAGCGTCAATCTGGCACTCATGACAGTTATGTTTATGAAGAGGTTGTCCTAGCAGGTCCCACTCAAAGAGGAGCTCACAAAAGCTGCAAGCCCTTTATGTGGGCTGTGCATGAACAGCTCCCTCTTTCCAGATATCACACCTGTCCAGCACCCTGGTTTATAAACTCTTTCTCAAATGAGGCTACACTTACAAAAACACAATGCAAAGTCCTCACCACAAGGATTTTGGGCCATTCTCTTCAGCCTCCCCAAAAATCTCTAATTAGCAGAGACAACCTTTTCAGCTGTATGACATTCAAGGTCTGAATTCCCGGGGGAAAAATAAAACGCAACAGCATTTTTATCGCCCATCTCAAGGGATGCAGCAATTAATTTTTTTCTCAGTATACTAATGTTCTTCGTGGATGCTGTTATTGTTATGGTGAGATAGTGATAAAGGATGGCTTTAATGTGAAAATGAAGACAGCACGACCAGAAACTTCAGAGGAAGTTTCTCTACCGGGGTCAGAGAGCAAGTGAAATACAGGATTAAGTAGAGAGTGTTGTTATAGCCCAGAGATCTTCTTTTCTTTCCTTTTCCCTCCTTCTTTCTCTTCTTTCTTCTTACAATAATAATAATGCCTTGAAAAAACCACCAGAGTTCAAACGAAACCCTAGTGCCAGCTTCAGGTGTGCAGTGATTTAGGATGTCAAAGTAACCTTGAAATACTTGCTACTTGTTTTATACTCAAAAAAGTGATTTGAGGCAGAAAAAACAGGAAAGGAGAGGGAAGAAGATTTAATGTCAAACTTTGATCAAGAGACTACCTCTGCAGTGCAAATGAAGCAACAATATAAGAAACAGAGCAAGGAACAAAATCACTATGATCTCAATTCCAAATAATGTGTCCAATGTCTTTACTGAATTTGAATTTCAGGAGGAAAATATTTACACACTTACAGCACATACTTCTGTCCTTTGCTGGGCCCGGGAATCTATCTGTGAATTAGACCTTGTCTGTAAGAAGATCTCCTACAGTAGTTTCTAACATTTCTTTGTTCACAGTCTGAAAAGAAAAAGCCTTAGGATGTTCACTCCTGAACTGTGGGCTCTGTGGGCACAATGCCATGTGATCTCATAAACAACAAGTGGCTCACAGGCTGGGAAGCACCATCAACAGAGTATCACAGACCTATATCCACTTCCAGTCATATCCTCTCCCCAGTATTTAAAATGTTGTGTCTTTTGCATATTTTTCCTCATTGAACAGAACTACACTTCTTAGCCCAATCCTCAAAGGCTTCCACTTCCAGCTAACTCAGAATCTGAGGTCAATAATCCAGCCAGACTCAAAGTTCAAACACACACAACTGCTAGTTTGATAATGACCTCTACAGATCAGTAACCCCCAGTGTGTGCAGATATATACATCAGTATATCAATGATTGATTATCAGTACATATATCTATATATGACAGTCAATTATCAGTATTAGCAAACCAGATTGTTATCATAAATGTATCCAATTCTCTCTCCTGCTCTTTTTCTTACTTTACCTGTTATATCCACTCAGCAATAGTTGCATTTCCTAATCTAGATTTTTGATTTATACATGGCACCAAATGTTTACACTGAGATCAAAACTGGTTTCTTCTTAACCATGCAGATTACCATCCTCCTCCACATCGCTATTTTACAAAAAAAGAAAGCCCAGAAAAATGATTTTTCAGGTTTTCTGAATGTTGTTAGTATCGTTGTATAATCATTCTCTCACATCCTTGTACAAAGAAGAGAGATCCCAATGGACAATCAAGCATCAAACGGAAATGCCTTGTGTTGATGGTGCTTAAAATGCGACTTGCCTTGGGCTCTGTCAGCAAAATTCGCCTTTCTCAATGATTTCCTGACTTTTGGAGCTATGAGGATTCACACACATTTTCACTGGGGGAAGCCAGTCCCTCTTTACCCCCAGAGACTCTGACTGTGGAGTGCCTGGGCAGAGATTCCGCACAAACAGAGGTCCCTCATATGAATTTAGGTGAGACTGAGCTGATACCAGTAAACAACAATTTCTAGTTTTTCTCATACTCTCTTCAAGATAATAGACACTGTCACATGAAAATAAAACAAACACAAAGCTACTCCACAATGTGCCACACAACTTTGCAATGCTCTGAGTAGGTGTGACTACAGAGAGCACTCCCAGCAAAGCAGCCTCGTAACCCAGAGAAGAAAAACGAGGCTGCAAACAGAATTCATTCCCCCAGGAAACAAACGGGACATATAAACACAAGTATAAATACATGTCTTGGCTTAAATAGCTGGCAACAAACACGGTTTTCATCTATTCTGAAATTTCCCTGAGCTATCTTTCCCCTTGTATGTTTAAAACCCATTTTTAGAGCTCTGGCCCAGTTTCAGGCATTCAGGGTACATGTCACGAAGCCGCAGTATTACAGATTACAGCACATTTCAGCAGTAGATTTGATACCATACAGGTACCTCTGTAAATAAAGGCAGTTAATTATTAAAGCCCCACTTTTCATAATACTCAGACGATAACAGTCAGAGCTGTCCAACAACCTGAGCAAACAAGGGGCTGCCAGAGACGAGACCAGAATAAAACCGGAGCCTGTTCAGATGTTTGTGCCAAGCCACAAACAGTGGGAACAGGAGCTGATTCTGCCTCCTGCAGAAAGCACAGTGCTTCAACAGCCTCAGCTGATGACTTAAAATGACCTGGCTGAAAGGCTCAGCTCTGTGGTCGTGGTCACACTGACCCAATCTTTTTTGTTTTTAAAATGAAAGGTTTTTGGAGGGATGTTACTTCTTCCAAACACAAAGAAAAATAATAAACTAAGGCTCTAAAGAGGAATTTAGGAAGAGCCAGATTAAAAGGATTGCAGTGCCTCAAGTTCCTCTCATGATCGTGGGTGTTCAGGTCCTAAGGGCTGCTATAAATTGAGTATTGTATCACTTCTCTGCCCCATGGTGGAGCAGAATATCACAGCACCTATCCCAGAGCCTGGATCCTGACTGGACCAGAGCAGAAGCAGATGCTTAAGGAACAGACTTCACTGCTCTATTTTGCCAGTTTTCATCAGTCTCCTGCATTTGTTTCATCTTCCTTAGATCTTATATGGTGAGAAATAGTAAATTATTATTCTCTAGTCACTCTCTCCAGGCAGCTCATAACATTGCATTATTTGCCCTCTGGTAATTTTCTTTTCCCTCCAAGCTAGAAATCCTGCAAATGCTTAATCTCTTTTAGCAGTGGAGCAATTCCACATTTTTCCTCTGCTTTATTGTTCTTTCTGCACTTTACAGCTCTATGATACATGTCAATTTTATCAACACTCTGGGCTGGTGAATTAAGGAGACATTCACGGATGTATACAGTAACATGGCAACTATTTTCTGTTTTCTTCTTCATTACTTCCAAGTAATTTCTAACCCTGTATTAGCTTTGTTGACTGTATTAGCAAGTAACATCAAAAAAAGATTGATTTTTATTAAATATGCCCTCCAATCTTCTATCAAATGCCACTGCTGGCAGAATGTATTACTCTCCTTGTATTGCATCCTGAACATCCCAGTATGCAGAGAGACCTGAATGGTTGCATTGAAGAAAGAAACCTATTTGTCTCTGCAAATTAGTCACTCTGACATCCTCGGGATAATTATGGTATTAAAAGTCAGGAATTAAATTAGATAAGTGAGGGAGTGGTTTGAGAGTTAGCAGCACTCTGCAATGCCAAGTGCCAGTTCAGGTCAGGAAATTAAAAACACTGTGGTCAGCTGAAACAGAGAAAGTGGCATGAATAAATGAAATGGGCTCATAAGTGACCCCTCTAAGGTGCAATCAGATGCTATTGACCCATCTCACCCAGTCAGAACCTCATCATTTGAAAAGATATATGAAAATGGCATCTTTGGGAGCACAGGCCCTTCAGACATGAGAGACGTTATGATTCCTGTTTTGGTCTGATGGCCTCAAAAAGAAAAACATTGTCTGATTCCTTTCCATCAGAGCCTGGACTTTCCTGCTTGGTACCTGTGCCATTCTGAGAGATCCCAGCCCAGAGTGGGAAGGCAACAGGTGACTCTGGCAGCATCACCAAAGCTGTGCCCACCTTGGGCTACTGATGTTCCTCGTGTGTAACTACTCACCCCACGGGGGCTGGTGAACATATTGACATTGCAGGAAACATCCATTAAAAAACCAAAATACAGGACAAACGTTAAAGAATTGTTACTCTTGGGTGTACCCCAAACTGGAAACCAAAGAATACAAACGCACTTTGCTCATTGAGAAGGCACTGCCCAGAAGCCAGTGGGCCGTGGGGGCGGCGTGTTCTGGGTAAAGAGCCACGCTCTGAGCCACTCCTGCTCCCAGCACCGTGTGCTACAGCTGCCATGAGGGATGGGAACCAGCTCCTGCCACGAGCTGCACCCACCAATCAATGAGAAACAGCCCAACTCCTGGAAACGCAGGCCTGAGTGGTATTTTCTGGAGGGAATACACTGGGCAGGGATTTATTCCAATCTCCAGGCACTGCAGTTTCTGAAAGGCTCTCTGGGGTAGCCTCTGGCAGTGTGAGCAGAGGTCCAGGGAGGAGGAGACAAAGGGGAAGGGCTGAGCCACAGCACCTGAGATCTGCTGGAGACTGGGAAAGTGGAAGGGAAATTGGCAGAAGTCACAAGTAAACACATGGACCGAATAGATATTTATTGTGGAGTTAGGATACTCTGTCGTATCAACTTGTGAGGAAAAGAAAACAAATAGTTGCAAACAATTCTTGTAAGAAACCTATTAAATAAAAAATATTTCTAATTTTTTTTAAGGATTTCCTTATCTCTGTACTAGCTGCTCAAAAAGCAGCTTGAAAAGCACAACAGCAGCCTGCACACAGCAAAAGCCTCCGTGAACTAAAACAGAAGCTCATAAATGTGGGGGAGTACCTTGAATACATTAAGGTGATACAGACTGCAATCACAGGGGACCACAAGCAGCGGGACACTCAAGTCCAGGCCATCCACTAAAGTCCCTTTACAGCGAGAGAAGCCAGCAACAGCATAAACATGCAATTCAGCAGCCCAGATTTTACTCCTGGGGACATGATTGCTGCAAAACACCTCTGTGACCCTTCTGAACAAGGATGGCAGTGAATACTGGATAAAAACCTGTGCAGTACTTGGAATGTCTATGTATGACTATACGTGCAACATATCAATGAGCTCTTCTCTGTTTCGTTTTTGTCCTGCAGTTTACTCAGAGAGATAAATTAACACACTTTTTAGAAGAAAATGAAAAGCTCAAGTGTTATAGATACACATCTTCTTTTTATAATCAAAATAAGTATATATTAAAAATGTTGATGGCCTGGAAATATCTCCTTTCTGAAACTGAGTTACCGCCTGCCACTCTATGCAGAATTTTTTTTCTGAGACAACAGAAGAAAACACATACTTGGTTTACAAACGTTGATAAAGTGAGGTAATTAAAAAAGCAACATAGACATCTTGAAATTGTACTGTCTTCCTGCATTAACACAGGGAAAAAAAATAGAGGATTTCAGCAGCCCTTGGAGCAGGCCTCTTTTTTAAGGACTTAGTAATGGTGTAAGGCTTTTTTTGCCACACACAGGTCTCATGCACATGTGAAGAATCAACTTAGTCTAAAATAGGTATGCCTATAAGCAAAATTTAATTTGAAATACTCAACTATATAATGTTTGAGCATAGCCTTGGACAAGAAAAGCAACTTCTGCTTAACAGGCTTTCGTTTGGAACGGGCATTTCCAATATCAAGCAAAATATCAGTTTTAGAACTTAATTCAGGACCTGTATAAGATCTTGCTTGTCAACCACAAGCACACAGATGTATTTGAAAGGGACGATCTACTGGGCAAGGTTGAGTTTTTAACAACCATTTTTCATTCACATTGCAATGATTTTCTTTTTAGCTGGAGGACACCTCGCAGTCGCCCAGTGCTGCTCTGGCACACTTAAAAGGCCTTATCATCAATTTCTTTGAATCAAATTGAGACAGAATATTATGAAAGATCAATTTCCTTTGCAAGCTACTATTGTACTTTTGAAATAAAAATATGTAGCAACAAATGTTAGTATCTGTGTCTGGGTACAAAGGCAGCAAATCCCCCATGAGGGCGAGGGAAAGCTTAAAGTAGCAATTACAGGATGAGAGAGTTACAAAAGTCTGTTCATAATTGTTCTAAATACAGAAAAAATGTGATTTTTTACATACTTTTACCTTTTTTTTAACATTTAGGATTGAAAGCAAATCTTTCCAAATACTATTAATATAATTATATTTTCGAACACAGAGTTGTCAGTTCCTCCCTGAGGTCATCAGGCAGCCTATCATCACACACCATAGAAAGGCCATTTTTGCCATTATGAATGCTTCATTTATGTCACAAAGCTAATTTTAGTGGGATAAACTTTTTAATTTTAAATTTCGGTATTACAATTACAGTAAACCTTAATATGCTGTGTCTCTAGAAGTTAAAGAAGAAAGGAAGTTTAAGAAGAAAGGAGATTATTAAATATAAACATTTTTTAAAATTCTGTTCCCCCTTTATATTTTACCTCAAGATAGGATTTTGCAAGGAGGACAAAAAAGAAAAGCTTAAGCAACATCAGCACCTTTTCAGACTGTTAAAGGCTCTTCTTTACTCAAAGCATAAGTATCTGTCTAAAGACAATTTTTGAATGGTTTTACAAAGTCAAATGAAAACACTGAGTCAAGTGAAATATACCTAATTTATTCTCATTTCTGACTTCACTACGAGTGAATGAAAAGGAGCAGGAAAGCTTTGCAAGAGCTGATAAAAGCTTGCATAGATTGATAGTAGCAAAGCTGAGTTTTCCTAGAGAAAAGGTTTGTTTAATCTAGCAGGCAATATTCAGCATCATTGCAGCAATCAGCACGCTCAGATGTGGAGCATCAGCAGAATTAATGACAAGAAGGTCACACTTTACCCCTGAGAGAACAACAGCTGCTGGAACACCTCAGCAAGGCATGCACCGGCAGCTCCGCCATACACACTTGATAAATCAAATCTGGGTTTCTTTCTGGAAAAAAGAGGTTCCAGTTTATGCCCCAGATCGGCTGAAGGGGAAGTCCGTGACTTATGTGGCCTCGTGGATTAGCTTAGATAACAATGAGAGTCTTTACAGGCCTTTAACACCAAACCCAAAATATCTCATTGTTACTAATGGTAACAACGTGGTCAAAATTCAAGGGCAGGGAAGGAAATGTCCTACTTTCCAGATGTGGTTGCAGCCACACTAATATTTATGAAGTCAGAAAATCATGGGTGGACACACTCTGCTGATAGGTTTTCAAATATTTTTTTATCAACACCGTGTGTACGAATCAATGAGGTCCATGAGTAGCAGCTTTGCTGCACAGCTGATCTTTAAGGCACAAGGTGCAGTAAGACTGGAGTGCTGATCTCCACTGGATTCTGATAGATTTTAAATTATACTTTCAGTTATTCAAAGCATGTTGTGATCCTGACATGTTTGAGAATACTTAGAAACACGGATGAGAATTAGAACTGACAAGCCATGCAAAGAATCTAAGTGGACTGTCATTTTTATTTATAGTGCCAAAAAGGACCTCTTCTTATGTTACTGACATCGTGATTAGGAAGCCTGCATGTCACCACATCTTTTGTGCATTAAAGCAGTTGCACTGTATCACGGAATGAGCTGAAATTATTATTCCATCCTTTTAGGAAGGATGGAGTAATCCTAGCAAAGGTAACAAGCCGCTCTTCTGAGAAGCACTGGTAACAGAAATTAACATAAAGACATTACAAAACTATCAAGTATCTCTATAATGACTTACAGAAACCTATGACTTTAGTAGTGAACTAACACTACCAGAAAAAAGCACATCTTGTCAGATAAATGGTAATAATGCCTTTATGGTTCATATTCGCCCAAATAAAAGTAGCAAACGTGAACCTTGTTTCACATCATCTTCTCATTCACAGACGAAAGGCTCCTGCCAGTAACACATCCATAGGTTTTAAGTGTCAGAATAGGACAAGAATAGGTCTTGAACCTGCTGAACCCCTGCACTGCACGAGAAGCCAAAGACGCTCTCATTCCTCCAGTGAAGACTCTGGGACACTTTTAACAACCCCCCAGCTCTTCATGACACTGGAGTAACAAACACATCATGCACCATCAGGTGAATTAAAGGAAATAAGGAGAGGAAATGCAGATCTGAGGTTTAGTGTGCTTTGCATGTGCATTTTGAAAAAGTTTCAAACATTTTAAGAAAAAAGCTTGGAAGAAGATTCTAACCATGCAGAAGATGAGTTGAGATTTTTGTTGCTTCAGGCACATAGACTTGTGAGAGAAAATCTTTGACATTGCCAAGCTTTCACTGCTCTGATTCACCTGCCTTCCAAATCCACATACCCTATTCCTGCTGGGTTTGCGTGGCATCCTCCTAAAATCCTGCATTTTCCCAGCCCCAGTTTCTGCCTCCTGTTGAGGAGAGCTCCTCTGTGCCTGTGAATTTCTCACCATACCACACTTACCTGCCTCCCCGCCTCACTTGTGGCATCTGCTACTTCCTTCTCCTATCACCTGCAGCACCCCCAGCTGGTTCTGTCAGAGCCTATCTGGGGACAGCACGGACTCGTGCCCGCACCACAGAGCTGCGAGAGGAGGTCCGGAGGCAATCTGGCTCCAGCGGGAGCTCTTTCAAGCTCCTTCCGACTCGTGGTACAGACAGCAACAGCAGAGATGAGCGCGCCTGTGGCTGTGTGCCCCGAGGAGCTGAGCCGAGGCCAGTTTGTCACAACTGTGCACCCAGCTGCGAGAATTTAAGTTCCTGGAGGGGAGGGAGGGGAGCTATTTCTGTAACATGCCATGGCAATCACTACTGATGCATACAGCACACCGTCCAAGGAGACAGGAAATTTACTGGGGGATGGTTACTCACATTAAATCCTACCCTCTCTGCACACCGTGTGACATTTTCCCCGCCGCAAAGCGAAGGTGCGGCTGCAGGGGTGGGGATGCAGGGGATGCTCGGTGCGCTCCCAGCCCGCTCAGACACACACGGGGCTCTGCGGTCCCCCCTGTGCGGGTCAGGGGCACAGATCCACCCACACGCACAGGGTCACTGGGTGCCTGCAGGCGCACAGAGACCGCCCTTTCACACCGGAACAGGCACGGACAGAGCTGCTTAAGGGCAGGGCAAGCTGTGGTGACAACACGCGGTGCTGACCAGCAGCCTGCTTGCACTTAATCGGCCTTTTTCATCCCCCTGCCTCTCCATGCTCATTCTTTCCCCATTCATTCGCATCTGCCCTTCCTTTTCCCCCGGAGGAAAAACCCGCTTCTGCATACTTTTCCCATTGGTTCCAGTTTTGCTCCTTCTATGCCGACGTTTGTTGTTCCCGATCCCATTATCTAGGTCATCTAAGCTTTCTACCATATATCGACGAGGTTACCCAAGTTCTGTTGGTATTGTAGGATTTCACTGCCCCAAAGGGTCCCTCCAGTTATCTGTGACTTTCACTGTCTCTCACCCAACTGCCCGCTAATCACCTGTGAAACCCAGCTAAGCTCAGGGCACTGTCCCTAGCCAAGGCTGGTGTTTCTGATCCCATTACCGAGGTCATCTCACCATTATACCGCATTATTGTTATGGCTATCTAGGTGCTGTTGGCTTTGAAAGATTCCCTTTCCTGAAAGGTGCCCCTTGCAAATATTGGCATTTCTCATGTAATTCCCGTTTAGCCGTCTGTGCAATCTGACCGCACCCCACTGCAGCACCTTCCCTCCACTCATTCCTGCTGTCACCCCTTCGCACGCCTCTCCACGCCTTTAGCTTTCCCTTCTGCTAAATCTGTCTACCCTTCCAACTGCTTATCCCACTTACCCTTCCGTTCTCTCTTCAAGTCTGAAGATGGATACTCAGAGATGATTCATGGGATGCAAGCAGACCTGACTTTCCCTTGGATAGCCTTGGAACTACCAGGATTTTTGCATATATTTATCCTCCAACAAAGGATAAAGAAACCTCATAATTTGTTTTGTTGGTTTTCCCCCCTTCAAGTCCAGGAAAAACAGTGTCTTAATATAGTCTCCCTCCTTTTTTCTCTCCCCATCAGATTTTTGCCTCTGTTAACAGGAAAACAGTCATCCACAAGAACTCTCTCCAGCAGATGTCAGTTCCCACTTCTGATAATGAGAATTTTGCAATGAAAACAAGCAGAGAAAAAGGGATGATGAAGCAGGACTCTTCAGTGCCAAGAAGATGAAAAGTTTCCCTTGCCATTTAGTGGTGGTGCAACAGCTGAGCTCCCATTAGTTTAACTCCTGCACTCGGGATTCATGCCTTTGCTGCCATTAATCTCTCACTGGGAAAGCAGAAAGGCACACAGGAGCTGCTTTCTGTGATCATGACAAGACTCCCCCGGGGAATAAATTACCTAGAAAAGGGTGGATAAAGCACAATTTTAAACTGAAATCGGCAGAGGTGCATTCATATTGATACAAATAACCACGCTTTGATGTTTTGGGGTACTTGCATGTGGCTCATGCAGGTACACAGGGCACAGCCAATTCCAAGAGGTGTCAAATAACCCCCGTGTGGCCTCTCTCGCCTGTTGCTGTGATCTCAGATCACACCCCAGCTGAGTCAACCCCTTTCTCAGCTCTCCAAGTTCCTGCAATACCAAAGCACAGTTGTGATCCATTTACACTGCAGAACCGCCTGTTAGAGACAGGAGCACCAGAGTTCTGCCATAAAATGAGCATTCTCAGGAATCTGTCAGCACGGTGCTGCTGTGCCTGAGCGTGCCCTTGTCTCCTCCCTCTCCAATGGTTTGCTGCGGTCCAAGGCACCCCAGAATCAAGAAGGGACCGCCCTGGTCACCAATAACTGCTGGCATCCATGCAGCGAGCACCTAAACAGACAAGGTACACACAGCAAATTCCTTCAACTTGCTTGAAATATGTACAGCTCTGCAAGGAAAGAAACAATAACTCAATACCAGTGGAAGAGGTATAGATTGAATCAGTGGAGCAAGAAAGACTTTGAATTCCTAAAGAAGGAATTGGGGAAAATAGGCAAATAAATCACACCCTACTGTGATTGTTATATTTAAGTTAACAGGAGTTGAAGGTGATTCAATTTTGCAGGCTAGGACTTTGCAGAGAGATATAATTTTGATAGCGTTCGATTTTGGGCACATTAAGACCCCCAAAAGCTGCTTTCCAAAGAACATCTGACTTCTGATAATCAAGGTTCCTACTTCCAAATTACGCATCTAAAATCACTTTTTCAAAACCACAGCATTCATTATTAAGGCACAGACTATTAGTGATCAATTCACTACGTCAACTCAAACGCTAAAGAATATTCATTTATTCAAATTATTTCTTCAAAGTCAAAACTGGCACTTAAGCACTAAGTATTTACATATACCCTTAAGCAACTGCTCTCTAATTATTTTAAAAATAACCATAGTAACCAAGTCTAACCATAAAACTCCTATTTCAGGGCTGGCCCAGAGTGAGGACTCGGTATTGTAAACACTGGAAGAGATTACAGCATTACAGCAAAGAGCAATGCAGCCTGAGCAGCCAAAACAGAGAAAACATGGAGGAAAGAATAAAAACACAAACCAGGCTGATCAAGGAGTTATTCTTGTTTCTCGGGAAGAAAAAAATAGGAATAAGCTAGGAATAAGCCAAACAAAGTGGGGAGAAAAGAGGGACATTGGTGCTAAAAGCAAGTGAGAGAGAAAGGGAGGCAAGTGAGAGAAAAACAGATATGGGAAGGAATTCTAGCCTGGGAAATGGGAGAGAGAAGGGATTAGGTCATCTGATCCACTGGCAGAGGAGAGGACAGCCAGACAGAGGCCAGGAAGGACACTTCAAATCCAAAGGGCCCTGCTTTGCCTGCTTCACATCATCCACTCCTCTCACATGAGCCAGAGTTTCCATGGGTGAGCAATGATCTAACCTCCCATGGAACACCTTTACCTCAGCTCAGAGCCTGTTTTTCAAGTCAATTTTTAACACTATAAACTCCAACACTGAATTTATCTCAAGCCAACTCCTCCATAGTGCTCAGTTCAACTCTTAGTTTTATAGGGGTGCCCAACTTTCATATTTTTCATATCTTAAAGGCTGGCAAGCTCTCACAATTATTAATTTAGTGATATAGTACTTGGAAAAGAAAACATGTATCACTAAACAATGTCATTTATGGTTGTGTAAAGTATGCCTAGGTCACTAACTTGTTATTTTCAAAGTTTGTTATTTTCACCTCAAGAGTGGCCTTTCTGTTCCGTTTCAGATTTCCCTGCTGCTCTCCACGGCAAGTCTCTGCGTGTTGGCTCCCACGCTCCACACCTCGCTCCATGTTCATTGCACTACAACTGCATTTAGTACATGTTTGTGGTTCACATCTGGGATGTTTCCTGCTCTCTTTACGACCCCTAGAACTGGTTTCCTACAGCTCCCAGGGCTGCATTCCTCTGCTGACAGGATCTGACCATGGGTTGGTTTGGTTTAACTCTGGTGCCCTCGCGTAGCTGTACTCTTGAGCTGTACTGACAATAAACAGCTCACTCTCCAAAGAATAACTGTTTGTAATTACTTTGCATTAGCTTAAAAATATTCATCATGTTTCGTGTTGTGCTACACAGCTTCACAAAGCAAAGCAAAAGGCAAAGTGAGGTCGGTCAGGGTCCTCTTGTCACTACATAATAATCTAGCAGGAATTGGATAATTGTGGTTAAAAACCATCTCCAGTCTGGCCAAGACAAGCCCAGACAAAGTCTGGCAGATGCCAAGACAACCCTGCTGGGTTTGCAGCCCTGCTGTGAGCAGTTCCACACCACAGCAGCTCACACCTCCTGGGCTGCAGGCTGCACCACGGGTGACACAGACCCAGCCCTGGCAGGGAAAACACCTGCCCGGCTCTGTCTCCCTGGGCAGCTGTTCTCTCGTACCTCCTGTGGTTTCATCAGGGATAACACAACTTGGCTCTCCCCTGCCAACTTCCTATCTGCAATTTCCCATTGCTTCACAGTTTAATATTACAGGTTTAGGTAAGATTTCAGGTGTTATTTCTGCTCCATGTACCGGGCTTACTCTTAAAGAACATCTGTATATCTGCCTTGATTGGATCTCTTTTTTTCCATTAATATCCACCTTTCTTTTTATTAATCCATTAGCAGACAAATTAAATTTGTGTGGCTTATGTTCCAAGCCCCCATGGCAGGGGGTTGGAACTAGATGATCTTTAAGGTGTCTTCCCACCCACACCATTCTATGATTCCCAGAAATCCAAATAAATAAAAAATAAAGCAGTTGTTGTCTTGAACATTGTTCATTTTCTTTTTTTCTTTTTTTTTTTTCTTTTTAATGGTAAAAGGGTGAGATGTTGCCCTGAGTTTTGCAGTTTCTCAGTGTTTTTCCTTGCTGTAAATACTTTCTCACACTTCTTCTGTAAACATGGCCATGGTTTCTTAACAACTATCTATGTTTTCCTAAATTGTCTGTGTGTTTATCATTCCAGTATACTGGGTGGAGAAATATGATAGATTGATCCTTTGACCAATGGAATTGAGAGGTGTTGATTTCTACCTCCAA
Organism: Pomatostomus ruficeps; assembly: GCA_013400735.1. Taxonomy (NCBI): domain Eukaryota; kingdom Metazoa; phylum Chordata; class Aves; order Passeriformes; family Timaliidae; genus Pomatostomus; species Pomatostomus ruficeps. The sequence goes on from VYZT01054157.1 coordinate 68,759, forward strand.
TCCATGGTAATTTGTAAAAACATATAAATAAAGGCAGAGGGTTCTGCCCTCTCTCTCTCTCTTTTTGCCCTCTCTGTCTGCTGTCTCTGTGTGGTCTTTTATTTGGCTCTCCTTTGGGCTCCTCGGCCTAGCCGGCCTGACCCAGTGCTACAAGCAGTCTCTCAGCAATTAAGGACAAAAATGTTTTATGCTTTCATAAATGGAAGATTAAACTCCAAAAGTACAGTTGATTCAGAAATCCTGGGTAAAGGAGTAAATATTCAAGCATATGCTCTTTAACTTTCAGCAATCAAAGTGTTTGCCACCTCCACAAAGCTCAAATAAGAGTCAGACCAACAAAGAATAAGATTCTCTGAAAACTGGGACTGAGTGACCTTGTTGGGATTTTTCTGCCTGTCTGTGTAGTCCTACAAATGATGCTTCAGTCCTCTCTGCAAGAGTCTCCTCACAGCTACAATGACTAAAAATAGTCATGAGTGTGCCCTGGGAATCTGAGAGTTATTAAAACACAAAGAGGCTCATATCAAAATCCTTAGAAGTAACTTTCTAGGAACCACAAGTCTGGAGGACAAGAAACATACACGGGGAAAAAAGCAGGAAGGGATTCCACAAATTTGTTTTTCTCTGGAACTCAGGCCATAACCTTGACCATGGAGCAGCCTGTGTCACACCAGCGCATTTCCTGCTTTGAAGATTTTGAGTTTCTCATGCTCCTTCCAGCGCCCTCAGAGCTGTTTTGTCATTTCCTTAATTAATGTTTGAACTCAGAGATTTCTCTGCAATTCTTTAACAGAACAGTAAAAACACTGCAAGTTTTCTCCCTGAAAAATGCCTTGTGGGGAACATTTCAAAGTGTTTTCCTTTTAACAAAGGCTTATGAATCATTTTCTGTAGCCACTTTCTAGATCTTGGGGTGAAGAGTCTACAGCAAGTAAGAAAAGTTTGGAAGAAATACCACGTAATTGGTTTATTAAACATAAACAGCAAGCTATGCTGAAGCTTAAGCAGTGCTATATTTTGGGAATTGATAAAGGGCAATTTCATTTTAGAAGATGAAGGTAGAAACAAAAATCATAAGGATTCATCACAAGAATTTTCCACTTTTGTTGGGAGTGGGTGGGGGAAAACCAGTCTTTAACTAGGCAAAGCTGACCATGGAAGAAGGAGTGAGAAGAACTCAAGGGAAAAAATCAAAATAACAACAACAAAAACCACACCAACAAAAAAAGCCAACCCAAAAAACCATTTCTTTTTGTTTCCACTATACTACATTTCTTTCAAATCAAAATTCTTCTGTCTAAGCCACAAAAAGATGGTTTCTCAAAATTACTCAAATTCCCTGCCTGATTTCTGATGAAAGCTCAGACAAAACCAAAGCATTCCTAGGGAATGGTGCAATTCCAAGGATGCAGTGTTTTCAGCAGAAAGACAATCCTTCCAAAAACTGTGAGCACTTTAAATATCAATACCAGTTTTGATTCAACTATTTCAGATTAACATTTCAGTCAACACTTTTGAATATTGTATAAATTAATTTTCCTGCTGTTCCCACAGCTTTGAGGATTTGAACTTCAAAATTAAATTCTGCTTATATTAAAAAGTGTTTCAAAATTCCATTTAAAAACCTCAACGGAGAAGGCAAACAAAGAAACTTCCCTACTAAATTTATTGCCTATTTTTTTTATTCCTTAGTGCTGGAAAATGAAAATGGCAACTCACTTGAAGGTCCAGCAGAGCAGCCCTGGCTCTATGTACACTGGCATAGAGATGTAATAGGAAAGGTTTTATACAGAACCCCTAAAAATAACCAGAAAAATCTCTCCAGCTCCAGTAAGCTTAGTGCCTATGCCTGATTTTATTAAGATAACAGTTTTGCCTTCTTTCCTCTCAGGTTTGGGCTTTTTTTTTTTTTTTTTTAATGTACTGCCTTTTTCTTTATGTTTCCTTAGGTTTTAGAGAATATTTGCCCATTCGCTCTTGTCTGAATACTGGGAGTTTTATTGTGCCTTAAAGGAGTATAAATAAAGCTATTAAAAGAACATGTATTTTTCTCTTCCTAAATCTCAAGGTGAAATTTATTTTCAAACTAGGTTTGTCCTTCATTTCTACCATTGTTTGAATATGCTAATTTTATGCAGATCAAAAGTTCAGCCCTTTGAGTTCCCAATACAAGAAAAAATATATTTATAGGTGACTGCAAAGTGGTGTGCTCAGTTTCCACTCCACAGGAAAAGGGTATGGGAAAAGCCACAGCTCCAATATACTTGGCAAAAGGCAAGTGAAGGGAAGGTAAAAGTTTGGTTTATGATTGCAGAATAGAAACTGGATGAGAAAATAAGACTCCTTTTATCTTTTTCTCTCCAGAGACTACCTGAGAACTCCAGCTTATGAAAATAAACCCTTCAAATAACCTGTTTGCCACTGTTCTGAAACAGTCTTGTTTCTCTGATAAGCAGGAAAAAAATTGCTTAACTTCCACGGAAGTTTAGTGGCATTAAGTACGGGTGTAGCCAATAAAGGTGTGACGAGACACCAGACTACGCGGAACATAAACTGCCCTCAGCCTGCAGGGACAGAGCAGCAAAAGGCGCCTGAGGCTGGCAGAGCTGTGGGCCCTGCGGGCTGTGATCCCCCAGCCGGACACTCAGCAGAGCCAGGCTGAGCAGGGAGAGACACTCAGACACTGCTGGACCTCACCTCTCCCTCCCTACTCCTGTCACTGCAAAGGGGTGAAAAGCGCATTCTCTAAACATCACACGGAGTTTTTACAATCTCTGCTGTGGATCAGCAGCCTGGTGGGTGTGCACAGCCGGGTGCTGCTGCTTGGCCACGCCAGCCTGGATGAGAACGGTGTCCCGGGCAGCCCTCGGGAATCGCTTTTGAACGCTTCTGATGCTGTCCCAGAAGCCCCACACCTCCACTCCAGCGTACAGCCAGCACCTCCCAGCTCAGTGTGTCTGATTACAGACTGGGGAATCTTCAGAATGATCTCATTAGATTGGCCTACAACCACGGAAAGGAGCACTGCTCACTCATTATCAGTAAGTTAATACAACTTCCAGGCCCCTTGTGAAAATATTTCTGTATTTTCTCTTGCTTCTCCCTTTTTTACTCCATAGATTTCTTCTCCATCCCTTTCTCTTAATTCCTGATGTTTTGCTTGTGCTTTATCACTCCACACCCAAACTTAATGCCCTTACAAGTCACCTGTTAGGATTATTCCTGCGTATTTTTCCAGATACAGAAAAGCAGAGATACAAGAGCTGTTCAAAGAGTGATTTTTATTTGCCATCATATCTATGTGAAGTAGAAGCTAAAGAGTTTGAAAATAATTTGTTCTAATTGAAATATTCAAATTATAAATGCCCTATAAAATGGTTCATTCTTCTGTCTCCTAAAGAGAATTTTTCCGTGAGCCTGCCTGTGAGCTGAGTCTTTCAGAAGTCAGCCATCACCTCAACATGAATTCATTTATGTAAAAGAGTATGTATTAATGCAAGGCACACAGTGTCTACACTGAGGAAAGACAGTGGTCAGATGAAGGTGAAGACTCGGTATTTAAAGGCTATTGAAGCTGGAAATGAAGGAAACTGTCCTTACAGTATAGAAACAGCTCACAAGGAAAGACAGAAACACTGCTGGGTATTTGCGAGTTCTGCAGAGGCTTCTAAAGCTCAGGTGTAAATTGGGACACAGACTGAACCTCGGAGTCCTGAGCTGGGTGGGTTTGTGTGTCTAGGTTTTGGGTTGTTTGTTTGTTTGTTAATGTAGTCAGACTGCAGGAACAGCAAAGCCTTGCCAGCCTTTAATTCCGCAGAGAAATGCACGTGGGATGAACAGCTGTCGTTTCAAGAGGTGTTTGCTGCGCGCCCCGTGTTTGCCCTTCCCCTGAGAATACCGTGCCAGAGGAAAGCACTACAGCCCGGCACTGCCAGCCCAGGGGAGCAGCAGCGGCGCTTTCCCAGGCAAGGAAAAGCCTGTGCAGGCACAGCGGGACACAGCCCCCTCTCCACACCCCTTCTTCAGGCTGAGACCAGCCTGGCATCTCAGCTGAGCTGTTTCCAGCTATCGGGATAGCAAAATATTTATAAAGCTAATTTTGGGCGCTCATGTTAGGATAGCACACAGAGTCTGACACCTCTTGAGAAAACTGAGTCACATCAAATCACTCGTCTCTGGCAGGAATTATATTTGAAACATATGCTGCTACCATAAAGTGCTGGTTTTATTTCAGGAAGAGACGAATCTGAAGCGGGCTGCACTGCACAAAGAGCTACCAATAGTGCCATATGCACACTCTGACGAACTGGTCTGAAAGCTGCCTTTAACTGGAGAAGGAAAACCTGCTCTCGCTCCCCTAAAGGAAGTACAATAGCACCAGCTGCTGCCATCTCAGCCGGTGATGCTGGCTTCCATTGCTCTAAAAGCAGGCACGGCTGCCCAGCACAAAAGCTCGTTTACCTCACAGATCAGCTGCAGCCCGTCCTTGGCCTTAGCTGCCAAGGAAGCTCTTTCATCTCTACTCAGCTGAAACCTCCCCTGATGTGAGCAACAAGACAGAAACCACGCTGGGGAGGGGGAGACCCAGATAGGAAAACATCTTCCTGGTTACAAAACAAGAACCCAAACCTCTCCCCCAGAAAAGTCAGCGGAGCATGAAGAAGAAGCATTTCCTCCTCGCAATTAGACAGACTTAAAGAACTCCTGTGTCGTTCTTGAGCTTTGCACTGGCCTCTCCAGATGTTCTCTATCTCCATCACATCTCTGCCTGCCCTGCCCCCTTTGCCTTGCTCAGCAACCACGTGCGAAGCAGAGATGCACGGGAGAGGCAAGAGCCGGCTCCGGACTCCAACAAACGGACTGGGGGAGCTGAGACATTTCAGCAGCCGCATTTAGCAAATGTTCTGAAGAACTTAACTTGAACTCCTCTCCTAAACTCTCTGTTCTAACAGAGTATTTGGGAAAGGAGGCAACTTTTTAAAGAGGAAAAAGGATTACACTTCTATGCTCTATTCTTATCCATAGGAATCTTCCTCCACAGATGATGTTACAGCATCAATAAAATACAGCAGATTGCGTGGGCATGTCCTTTAATAACTTGAAGGTAAAAATAATGGAGCAATTACAAGGTAACATAAACACCTGGTGCTCAAATCTTATGGCTAATAATAGTCAATGTTGGTAAGAGTTTAAATATTATTCATAATTTCTGGTTGCCTCTCAAGTGTAGCAGACATGAGGACCTTAACACTTCAAAAAATCTTTACTCTGGTCAGAAGGAATTAGCCATTTTATAAGCATGATTGTCCTCTAATCTGTGCTACAATTCGATTATTAATTTGATTATCATTTGATTATTAGCTTGGCTGTTTACTGCCTTCTGATGACTACAGAACTCCAGAGCCCTGAAACTCTTGACTGCTGCTTTTGAACAATTAGAAATATGTTACCAAAGACTTGCGCAGAGCTCAGGGAAGAAATTCTGAAGTATTATAGAAAAGGCATCAGACTGTTAATAAATGCACATCTATTGGTGACATCTGTAAACAGCATACCTGCTTTTCACCTCTAACACTTCTACTCCAAGAACTAAGCAAATCATGGTAAGGCAGCAGCTCTAACCCAAAATCTAATGCCCAGAATCGAGCCCAGAGTCCCAAGGGAAAGTGTTCTTCAGCTGATAGTGTTCTCTGGGAAGCCAGGCAATGGCCCTTCCATTTGCAATGTGCCACCTTCCCACACAGGCATTTGTTTCATTTTAATCCACTGCATTTCCCTACAAAGACTGTCTTAATCAAGTGAGCAAACTCTGGACTGGTTCTACATCTTTTGGGGCAAGACATTTTCAGCAGTTGCTATTTTTAACACGTGTGAACCTGCTCTGCTAAATTTCCTTTTAGCATTGTCCAAATAAACCTGCCTGATTATGCAAATGGTTCATATGTTCTGCTTTTTCCTTTTTTGAGCTACTTTGGATAGCAAATGACATTCTTGTGACAGTTACAGCAGATTGTATTTTCTGGTACAGTAAAGCAAACTCTCAAATTTTTTCTGTACAGTAAAGCAAAGCATTTTAAATATCACTGCATTTTAAGGCTAGAAGAGACTGAGATGCTCACCCAGCTTCCCACAGAATAAATCAGAGAATTTCATCCTGTAATTCCTATATCTAACTCATCTCTAAAACTCATTATTCCATGTACATCTTGAAGAATCTCAGTATTTAATGTGCAACATTTTTTTGACTTCAAGAAATAACTTACATACCAATTTATACCGCAGATCATTGCAAGCAAGAATCCAACACCCTCATAATTACCAGACAGGGCATGTTCCTGTAGTTCATTCAAACTAAAAAAACTAAAAACACAGATTACATTTAAGTAATCAGGAAAAGCAGATGGATACTAAAGCACAAAAACAACCCCGCTAAGACATTTCATCAGAAGGGATTAGATCACCTGCCATACCTTGCTAGAGGTGATAGTCATGGGGAAAGAGAACATTACGAAATATTGCAATAGCAAGGTAAGCAAGCAAGTTACTGGTGGCTAAAATGAAGAGCCAACAAGCCCAGTCCTATTGAGTTCCCTCCCAAGACAGCCCTGGTGGAGGGATCTTTACTGTTAACCTTCCCAGGAACTGTGAAACAGCAGGCTGAAAAAACAGATGCTTCCTGAAATTGGTAAACTGATAGGTAACAGAGCTCGACTGCATTTCACTTGGCATGCAAGGGAGAAATTGGAGCTGGCTAAACTTGATTAATCCAAAACATTCAGCACTCCATTCCAGTAATGAGAAACGCTGAAAACCTGGTTCACTTGGTGAGGTAAATGCATCTCAGAGGTCTTTTTGTTGTTAGTGAAAAGAACCTTTACTCATGAGGAGCAATAATACTGAAAAAAAGATTGATTCTGTGAGACAAACCACAGTGAGACCAGATCACTGAAACTTGAAAAACCTCCGAGATTTGGCAGGAAAAAAATAAGATCTCTGAAGGTTCATAAGATGCATAAAACTGTCTGGATAACAGAATTTTGCTTTGTATCTCACTGACCCTAGCCATCAAAGCCACTTTTGGTCCTGTCTGAGTCAATATCTTCAGCTGAAGGGAAAGAAGGAACATACCCTAAATTAAACTACGAAGATAACAGGCAGTGGTTCTGACTACCAGGCTTCATGTTTCATAAAAACAATCAGATTACCCTGTTAACCTGCCAGAGACAAACAGAAGTCTCTCAGAATAACTTGAAACAAAAAAACCCCCCTTGTTAAACTGATCTAATTAATTCACCAGTAGTCAGAGGATCAAGGAAGAAAACTGAGAGGCTCACAGGCTATCTTGATAATAGCAGGAAAAAAACCCATAGCTAACACTTGAAGAAAGGCTGTGATACATTATTCCACAAAAAACCAAAGCTAAAACCAACCCAAAACCCAAACAAAGAAACACCAAGCAAAACAAACCACTGTTAAGGGTACAGGCTTGTGTTTAAGGTACCTTACAAAAAAAAAAAAAACTTTCTCCATCTGCATCTGGAAAAGATAGCAAGAAACTCTTGTTCTTTTCTGCAGAAGCTGGCATAGGTGTGAATAAAGCAACACTGCTAATCGGCAGGGGAAACAATCAGCAAATAAACTTGATTGTTAATATTTACATAGGAAAATCATCCTGGCCATTATTAGAAGATTACTCAGAACAACATTTAAATACCACCACCTTCTGCTGATTACAAACGGACTGATTAGACTGAGGAGACAACTGGAACTCACCGCTTTCCTCTGCCTCCCAGCGCCTCCTGCTCCGCAGGCAGGCACCTCACCCTCATGGCCACACAGGGAAAACATTCCCTGGTTCTTGTTCAAAGAGCTGGGGAACTGCAGGGCCAGCGCGGTGTGAGGGGGTGAACTGCAGCTCCTGGGAAGGGGCGTCCTGAGGCACCGCAGGTGGGGCCAGGTTCTGAGGCACCTGAGGCAGGGATGGGTCCTGAGGCACCTGAGGGGGGCACCTGAGGCACAGGCAGATCCTGAGGGTTCTGAGGCACCTGAAGCACCTGGGGCAGGGCCAGGTTCTGAGGCACCTGAGGTAGGGATAGTTCCTGAGGCACCTGAGGGTCCTGAGGCATCTCAAGCAGGAGTGGTTCCTGAGGCACCTGAGGGGAGAGAGGGAGGCACCTGAGGCACCCGAGGCACCTGAGGCAGGGGCATCCTGAGGCACCCGAGGCAGGGATGGTTCTTGAGGCACTTGAGGGTTCTGAGGCACCTGAGGTAGGGAGGTCCCAAGGCCCTGGAGGAGCTTTCCGTGGAAAGCACCAGCCGGCTGGCATGGAAGCCCTTGACACAAAGGAACATCAGCGTGTGACTGACTCTGCACCCTTCTGTTTAAAAGACAGGTGTGAGATTAAGTGGGTGCTAACACTGAATGTCACGTTGTACGTGTCAGCCACAGGAGGGAATGATCCATGGCCTTCAAACAACGTGAGACAGTAAGGAGACAATGCATGGGGTTTGTGGGCTCATGGAAAAGCCCAGGTCTTTGGAGATCCCTGGGTCCAGCCTCCCATTAAAAGCAGGGCCACAGGCCAGATGAACCAGAGCCCATTAAGCCACGTCCAGAGGATTTCCAGTGAGGAAGGAAGTTTCCACTGTTTTGTGGGCAATCAGTTCCTATGGTGAATTGCTCTAAGGAAGATTTTTTTCCCCTTTTCTTTATTCCAGACAGAGCTGCCCTTGAAGAAGCTTGTCCCTGTTTCCTCTTGTTCTGCCACTGTGCATCCTTGTGAACAAAGAACCACTGTCTTTTCCTCAGCTCCCTTTTAAGCACTGGAAAACACAGTAGATCTCCCCTGACCCTTCAAAAACCCACGTTAATTTCGCTCCCAGTGATGTAATGAGTGTCAACACAGGAGAAACATACTACATAAACAAACCAACCTGAACAAATGGCATTTCTCTTAGATAAAACTAACAAAAAATACACTTCCATCGCTGGAAGTGAAAACAGAATAATCTGTTTACATTGACCCATCTAAATATACAAGCTCCATTTAAAAAATAGATCTATACAACAGAGAAGTCCCCAAAGGGATTAGTTAGCAGGGTTTACATTAGTGACACAAAGTAACCCTCCAAAACCCAAGATGAAGCCTACTATGAGATGGACTTCAACTTGTAAATACAAGTTTTAGGCCAAGACTGCCAGACATTCACTTACCCTGAGGGCTTAGATCCTTCCACAGCAACTGAACTAGCAAGAGCCTAGGTTTCATGGATTTTATTATATTTTTATGTTCAGAAATGTATGTTACTCGTTCTTGACCATGTATGACTCGTTCTGCATAAAATCTTGACTGATTTTATGCAGAATCCAGAGTGAGCCCCAAAGGATGCAGCTACACTGGTGCTGCAGTTTGGGTGAAGAACATGTTCCTCAGAAAACCTCAATGTTCTCTCCTTAGTTTGCTTGCACACTCTGTTACATGCTATGCAGCCATTCCACATCTAATTTAAAAGAAACTTACTTTATTACTGGGAATACTCCATCTAGAATCATTAATTTTCTTTCTCCGAGCTCTTTCACAAGCATAATAGTTAAAAAGACATCTGTGGAAAATCATAGGAAAATCGCATTAGCTCTGCATGACACAGATAATGATATTAGACTTTGCACTTTACCCTGCAATTGGTAAATCAGGTTTATAATTCTGATGAAAGATGAACATATCACTACAAATAATTAGAATCAAAAGGGGTACAGGAAGGTAGAAGTTAACAGAACAGAACGTCTTTGCAAAGGGCACAAGGCATGCCATTAACAAGGGTAAGTCAACAGCAATCATTCACACTCTCCAGCAGTCAGCAGGCAGAAATTCTGCCTTCCAGGCACACATGATACAATGCCTGGACTTGCTACCTTCACAGGGAAGTAAAGTTATCAAACACCAGTGTCATTGGGCAAAAGCAACGAATTTCTAGAAAATGTAAAGATTCCAAGCCATCCATCTCGAAATGGGAGCTTTGCCGTATCATTTGTATCAGTCACACCGTGGCATTGCTGATGCAAAATGAATCTGGGCCCATGCAAGCAGCTGCTTTCTGACACTGCTGAGCACCTGCAGCTTTCTCCTAACATCAAAATACCTCGTGAAATTTTTTACATTGTGATCAATTTTCAATAATAGAAGAACTGCTGTCTTTAGCAGTTATTAGCTCCATACTCAGCTTATGTAAAAGCTGTGTCAATTTACCTCATGACCTAAATTAGGTTTTGCAGGGTCAGCTAGCTTACCCAGGGAGAAGGATGCCAGAGTTAGCTGAGTCAGACGACCACTTCATCAGGATTGTTTCAGCTGCACATTCTAATAAAGGCAAAGGCAGGATGAAGAAAATGGTATCATTTTTTTAGCATGTAAATCTTAACCTAGAAGTTCACATATAGACTTTTTCTGACATATTACAGAGAATCTACTCATGACTTCATCTAACCTCCAGAGCATAAAACCACAGCAAAATAAAGTTCAGCTATGATAAATCATGACTGCCTGTGGGCACTGTGGAAATACGACTCCTTTGATGGTCCTGAACCTCCTCACCTTATCATCATTTTATGACACAGCAGCACCCCCGTTTCTCTGTCTGGATGCTGAGAGCTTCAAGGTTATTGCTGGTTTTTAAGGAGTCTCTCAGTCTGCAGACAATGCCATCCACTGCATTGCTAAGTGTGGCATGGAACATTAAGAGCTGCATTAAAGAAAACCAGCCATTTATCTCTGCATTTCAGATATAAACTATATATCATATTTTACTGCTACAGAAAAATATTTGACGTGGATACGAGATGGCCCATGACTGTTTACAAGGTGAGCAATGTAGTTCTGGCCAGCTGAGTTATTTTTACAGCAGGTGGGCAGGTACTGCAGTACAGAACAGACGGGAGACTGGGAACAACAGGAAGTAAATGCTCTGAAAGAGTGGACAGGAGGTAAGAACACCTGGATACGGGTTGAGGCAGTGTGGGAATGATGACTTCCTAAACACTTGGGTTGCTGTGCCCCCTGAAGTAAACAATGGCCACAATCCACTTATTTTCCCACTTTTCAATTAAGCAACTCTTCCCAGACACACTGCTACCTGCACTGGACCTAACTCCTGTTTCAAGGGATACTGGTTATTTACAGAGCTAAAAATTAGAAAATATTGACACCTGCCCCCTCCCCTGCTGTGACTGTACCTGAAGGTATTAATCCCAGAAGCAACAATACAAATCACAATTTCAGGGTATAAGGTGAGAAACATTTAAAAAATAAGTTGCACAAAGATTTGCTGGGCCAGTGATGGTGAATTTATTCCCATTTTGCAGACCTGACGTGTGACGGATGAGAATGCTTTGAAGACACCTGTGTGACATTTCACATCCCATACTGAATGGGTAAACCCCTGACATATTCCATGCATTTCAAAGACTTTTGGCAGATTTTATTCTCCTGAAGTTCTCAAAGGCTATTTATTGCTCTTGGAAATGGCTTTCAGTCTACACCAGTGTAAAAACAAGGCCTTGAGAGGCAAATTACTAAAGGCAGAGTTCTCCTTAGCTATGATTTCTCATGTAGCTTAGTGAAGGTATTGATTATTGTCTCCTGTTGTATGGCCAAGTGGCAACTGTGTTCTGAAAAGAATTAACATATGGAGAACACCACGCTTTAATTTTGATACATTACAGAAATCATGGTCTAAAAAATGACAGTGTACATCATGATGGATGCACTGTCTCAGTGAATCAGTAATGTCCATGTAAATAAAACCAAAATTAACTGTTATTTGTACTTACTTAATTCTGCACTCAAAAGATCATCCAGCTGCCTTCACATTTGGGTGAAATAAAAGGCAAGGACAGACCAACAGGTATTGACCACAGCCAAAAATCCAGATTAGAAGTGAAGATAAAATTCAAGAGGGATTTTACACCGCTGAGTGAATTTGTGGATCACTCAATTTTATAAAGGTAAAACAAGATTATTTGGAACACAATTTAGGGCATTAATCCACACAGAATAAATTCTTTGTATACAGAGTTCACAATGCATTGTTCCAAATGTGTTTCAGTTTGGTAATCTCACTCTAGGAAGCTTTCCCTGTTGTTTGGCTTTGCTGGTGTTTTTCTTAATTTGATTTTGATGTCAGGTGGTTTTTGCAGGTTCTGGGGTTGTTTCTTTTCTCTTTTGGGTTGTTTTGGTTTTGATCTCTAATCCCATTATTACCTTTTTAGCAACTTTTCAGCAGCCAGACTAATTGCTTCCATCGTGCATAAAACACAGGCTCTTTCCTACGAGTTTTTATTAGAGAATAAAAAGATGTCCTGTCTCCAGTGGAACTTGCAACCCAAGCATGGCCACTCCAGCTGAGGAGGGGTTCAGCCCAGATGTCTCACTACAGACACAGACACAGCTGGTGAGGTGCTGTTCAGCCACACCCTTTTTCTGTGACCATCTGAACTTTGTAAGGGCATGCTGCAAAATTTACTGATAACTCCTAGCCCTGGAAAACCATCAACTCCACACTTCCTGCTATTAGTTGCTGTGGTCATCTCACAGTTCTTACCCAGCTGTAAATAGCTCTATTACAAGAGTTGAGCAGCACCTGGAAAACAAGTATCCTTTTTCTTTTTTTACTACTCGTAATTATTTTAAATTTGATCTGTCTCACGGAATCAGTAACAAAGAAAACAAGCGTGGTGCTCCTCAAATCCTTTGCCAGCTGTGAACAAAGGCTGTCAGGTAATTAAGTGTTTAGATTTCACTCAGTCTCCGGTTAAGAATGCCTCAGTGGAGCTCAGGATAATCATCCTGCACCTAAGACTACTCTGCAGTAACAGGGAGAATTCTGCAGCTAAAGATCCTTGGAGAATCACTAGAGACATACCAGTAATTAAGGAAATACTAACAACCAGTCTGCCTTTGGTATTCCTATGTTCAAAACCTCAGAGCTTCATTGCTACAGGTCAAAACGAAACTAGAAAGCAGCAGGACGAGATACTCAGCAGGTCATACGTGTGTTTTTACTGGGTTTGAGGTTTTTATTTGGGTTTTTTTTAGATTGTAATCAGCTTTAAGACACAACAGGGAGAAGCTTGTGCTGCTGTCGCTCCACAGCCCTGTCTGTGCCCTGATGGGGCAGACGGAGAACTCCTAGAGGAGTGCTTGCATAGAAGAACTGGGGGTTAGGGATCAGACCCAGTTTGGCAGAAACAAGCGGGAAGAACAAGTCAGGGAAGCAGATGAGGGGCTGGATACATCTCTGGGAAGGCTTTCCAAAGGGCAGGAACAAGTGCAAAATTAGAATGAAGGTATATTTTACATCCTATTTCACCGATAAAAATACATTCAGTGTTATGGAACTACAGCTTTGGTCTTAACTGACAGGAACATGAGAAACACGCTTTTTTTTGTTGCTTCTTTCAGGGCTGAGCTGACTGTTGCATTTAGAAAGACATCCCACCTTTGAAAGTCTGCAAGGTATTTTTCCTAAGAACTTTCAGAAGTTGGACTTGAGCTAATGCTAAACTATAACTCTGTAAAAAACGTCATTAATATAGTCCAGATCTTAAATAATAAGTCGTGTGACAAGATATTTCCAAAAATTTAAATTTAACAGTCTATTAAACACACGTTTATGACAGTTACGTCATAGTTTAAAGGTTTAGTCTCAGGAAAAGTTTGTCTTCTCCCTCATTCCATAGTGGCTGTTCCCATAAGGTTGAAATTTCATTTGAATTTCAACCTTCAAAACCACTACTAAAATTTGAGCCCACTGACACCGGCCATAACTTACAACCCACACACTCATAGAATCTACAAACTTGCAAGCAACTGCAGCTGAAGATTTACCTCTGACAGTTCCCAGAGATACACGCAGGAACCTTGTGAAGCAAGTAAACAGTTTTTCTGCATTTGAAAGGCACCCAAAGAATTTACAGATGGAAATAAAAGCCATACACCAAGTTATTTTTCTTACAGATTTTATGTACCACCTCATAGCTTTCATTTTTACATGTGAACTAGCATCTGCAATAAAGTTTGAAACATTTGAGATTGTTCTTTGCATTTGCATTCTTATTAAAAAAATTATAAAATTCTTGTTTGAAGAAAAATTAGCACAGTAAAACAGTCAGGATGCAGGGCCTGCCACTGTGTACCACCTACCAACAGGTTGTGCTGCATTAAATCTCATTATTCTCAAACCTGCCCTCTGTGGGAGCATCACCTCTGAGAAGAACAATCCAGAGAGAAGTGAATCACAGCTGAACAATCACAGCTGAACAATCCCAGGACGCGCTGAGCTGGAAGGAACCGCAAGGACCATCCCATGTTATCACAGTCCCTGAGCTCCTGGGATCTGTTGTCTGTCCCTGCCTCGGAGCCTCATCGTGCAAACATTCCCAGGGCAAACCCAGCCTAAGAAGGGAACCTGCACACCTGGGAATGAAGTCTGTAACTGTTCAGCAAAGGAAGCAGAACTGCCACCTCTCCAAAAACATCCCCTCGGTTACAACGGAGCAACTCAGGCTGTGACATTTGGAGATTCCAGTTTGTGGCACATTTTTCCACAGATTAGCTGAACTGTAACCTACTTGGCCAGCAGTTTCTTCAGGCAGGGATTTTAATTTTTCATGAACACATTGCTCTAATAAAGTACTTGGCATTAGTTATGGCTTTTGAATTAAAATGCATTCATGACATTAAATTTTAAAACTACGGTGCCATTAATTTTGATCAGATTTTTTTTTCCTGGTATAGTGTTTGCAAAAATTAGCAACTAAGTGCATATTTCACCAGCAAAAGAATAAAGGCTGTACTAATAAAACTTACTTTTGCATGTCCCTGCAGAGAATGGCAATATTTTATACACCAACTGCACAGCAAATGAAAGCCAAAAACAAATTTGCTGTTCCAATAAAGGCTGATCTGTCAAATATAACATAATAGTTTAACTTATGATCAAGGGCAGCTTAGCACACAATTTGCTATCTGCATTTTCGCCTGAATTCAGAAATAAAAAGGTTTACAGCATTGCAGAACAGTTCCATAAATTGTCCTGCTCAAGCACTGACTTTAGTACCTGTTTGTGAAAGCATCTTCCTGCAAAAATTTCCAGGTAACAGCTAAAGAGCTGAGCCAACTCAGCCGAGGATGCTGCTCTGCACTTTCTTCAGGTATGCAAGGCCCTGCAGTTGCCCTACTTTACCTTACCAAAAAATTCCCCTTTTGTCTGCTTTGTTCAGGCTGACATTTAAAACCTCAGACAGTATAAATCACAGGTGTTTTAGTTTTTAATATAAAATCATTACTTCAGGCGCATCTACTGGCGCCACTAACCCTGTTAATCACCTGCTGCCAGGATGGGAGGCCAATGGCAGATTTCAAACCAGTTCCCAACTCATCTCGTTCCGTCTCACTCATCCTGTATGTACAGAACAGGGCAGAGTTGTGACACTGAAGGTGTTTAACAGAACAGCCAATCTGATACCCGATCCTCATGCTCCTGTCATTCCACTGCGCAGCCAACTGCAGCCAGGGAAGCAGCTCAGCTGTAGTTGTGCATTTTAATTGAGCACAATTTACACACTTCATACACCTCGAAGGAGTGCGTCCAATTTGCTCAGCAGTACGAAAGCAGCTCAGTAAAACAGATGCCTGCTCCTCCAAGCTTCCCCACTTCTTAGTATCAGTTTTCTTTATTACTTTGCATTAACTTGTAGATAAATTAAGCATAACATAAGTGTCTAAAATTCCAGCTGTGTTGCAAAATGCTGCTGTAAGGCTAAATTTTTAAGTCCAAGTAGTTTCATAATCTATGTGCAGTTATTTATGAAGGCAGCAGGAATGCTATTCTGACAACCTAATTAAACTTCCAATAATGTCAGCAGGAATCTGATTGCAAAATGGCTCATTTTATAAACATCACTACTTTTATGACTGACAAAAATATGCATGATCAGGTGCCAGCTCCTTCACAAATACATATTTTATAACTTGGGTCGCAAACTGCTTGCCAGTATGAAATTCTAAGAGGTTAAAGGTCTGTCCTCAAGCCATAAAAACCAACACAGTTCACACAAAGATTTCATGGCTGTTGCTCTTCTGCACACTCCACATTTGTGTAACTTCAGTACTTTCCGAGGTGTTAACTCCCAATAAATACATAAATGTACATCTAAATCAAGCCATCTCCTGTACATAGCACTGGATCTGGGATTACACCTGCACTGAAAACACGAGTGAAGTACAGGACATGGAGAAGGTAATTGCCCTTTGCCGACTGCAAAGCCACTCTGTGGTCTGCATCTCACACTGCCCGTGAAGCACACATTTCTCCAAAATTCGCTGTTCAAGCTGACTGCCCAGAAGTCTCTTTAAAACAGCATAGGCCATGATGAACTGATTACATCTGAAAAACTACATTTCTGAATGGAAATAATCGAGTTAAAAATGCATACATGGTATCCCACTATTTAAAGCAGAAATGAACTGTGAACTGAGCCGCTCGCTCCTGGCAGCAGCTGCTGTGTTGGAAGAGCCGTCACAGCTCTGCTCTGTACAGTCCAGTTAAAACCAAGCATTCAACGTTCCAGCCAGCTCTGGCATGACAGGGACATGTGGGAAATAAGAACAGGGAAACACAGTAACGTGGTGCTGCCAACTGCCCACACAAACAGGAGTCATCCCAGCAGCTCTGCAGTGCCCACTCTTCCCAGTCACCACGCCGAGTCCACTCCAAAGTCCAGCGTCAGCTCCTTCCAATCCTGGGATTCGCAGGGGCTTGTTTTGGTGGTTTGAGGTTTTACACTTCCATTAGGACCATTTGAAAACACAGTCTCAGTACAGCAGGCATGGAAACATACAATTAAAAGTCAGACCTCACAGTCCTCATAAATTTAAGACATAATTTTAAAAACCTCTTTTGGAGATGTGACCTTGGGTTTATTAAAAACGAAGTTAACATCAAATAAAAACTAAAACAGAATAGGTAGAACATTTTATTTTTGTCAAACCTTAAATGTAAAGTATATTAAAAAAACATGGTTTGGAATTTCAAGAACAGGAATATAAACATGTATTTTCTATCCCAGAAAAAAAATCATGCAGGTGTTACAGTATTTGATCATTCTCTACATTCACTGGTATGCAACATCAACTTAATGTTATTCCATAGCTAGAGAGATGCTGTAAATTGGTACAAATACCAGGGTCCTCTGGCCTCACGCTGTAGATGAAGCAAATCTGTTCTTTGGTAATTGGAGAAGGCTGATTTTCCATTCCAATGCAGGACTCTTAGGAGGCCACATTAGCCACTCAGCTCAGAAAATTACAACTCCTGTAGACAGTCTGGGCTACTTTTGTCACAAGAAAATAGTAATAGAGGTATAAATGCAAAGAAGTTAAAATTATTCATTCATTGTGGTGGTTGTTCCAGGAAAAAAAGAAAAATCCCAACTCTTTCCTCCTCTATTCATCGTTTAATCTAGGTAACATTTAGACTCCTATGCGAAGGTATTTGCTAGATGGGAATGTACACATGCATACTTTCAGCTTAAATAAAGAGACGTGTGTGGAGAATGGCAATTTAAAGTTAACAGGACGTGAAGGTACGCCTATAATAAAGTTTAAAGATTTAGTAAACTGGGACATTACAAAGCCAAAAAAAGTGTTTCTAGATTTCTCATCTTCCCTTTTTCAACAAAGACTGACAGAATATACATATACAGGTTGACATTTTGATTTACCCAAAACAACTTCCACTTTGCTCAGTTTGCAAGTCCTACTTGACTAAAATGTAATAATCATTCACAACGAAATATTTTCAGTAAGTGAAACGAGAAGCAAAGAAACCCCAACCTAAGCTCAGAAGCTACGTGGTTGAAAAGCCTGGGAACACCTATGTGTGTGGCTGTGTGCCTGTATAACTTTTTTGTACACTCTATCTCTAGACACACGCGCACAGTTATTTACACCCGCCCGTGCATACGCACACGTGGGGAGCCCGCCGTGGAGATCCAGCTACTGCCTAACCAGAACAGAACACGTCATTGAAAAATGTGGCTAATTTAACAAAACAGAGGAGAAACTGCTGCTATCAAAATATACAATTTGGATTGCAGACTAGAAGGCTAACAACATTAAAAAAATAGTTTTAAGCAAAACCCCTTTGCTTCTGAATAACAACAGGTATCGCCCTGCCATAGCATGAATCATCCAAACAAGATTTTATAAAAAGTTTAAACTGTGACCCTTCCTCATTTGTAAAGTTCTTGACATATCATATAGTGCCAGCTCTGGTCTCCAAACTGGAGCCCCTTCCATTTTTTTCAATCCATACTTCAGGAAATAAATGGCAGCTGAAGGATTCAGAATCTCAAGTGAGATTTGTGCTTTACCATATACCTGAAAAAAAATTAACAGAAGACAGCATTATCACTCTTGTGGCATTTATAGGAACACTCCTCACAGGAATAAAATTCACAGGCATTGCTAAAACAGAATTCTTAGACAATTAGGGAGTTGCCAAAGAGCTGCAATGTGTTATGCACCACAGAGAGCTCTGTGTTAGGCACAGCATTTGTCCCACTAAGCAACAGTCGGCTACAGCCCTGCCTCAGAGAAAACTCCTGTTTTCCAAGGCATTGCATGACTTCTAACACTGAAAGGCTGTTGTTAAAGATAACGAGTTCATTCTGGGAGTTCAGATATATTGTACAACTGAGACTTTTAAATAGAAAGCCATGGGAAGTTTGATGATTGGAATTATTTTGACAATTCCCACAGGATTTTTCTTTTGCACTCAATCATTCAAGCAGTTTGCTGTGCAATCAACATGAGAAGATTAAACATTCATGAAATGCATGGGCTTCTTCCCTCCCTCAATATTTCTTCAACTGCTTCATGATAATAAAGTTTATTCTCTACAACATGAAAAAGGTATTGCAGGAGGGTTCTGACCCAGAGAAGCAGAGTCAGAAGGTGGGGAATCATGGGACTAAGCAATGATTAATGGTAACTACCCTTCCTTTAAGTCCACACTTATTATTACACTTTGGAGATTATTATTTACAGTCTGTAACCATATACCACTGCGTTTTATTAACTGTACCATCAGGGAGAATCAAACCAAGCAGTATTTCCAAGCTAAAACATTGTTCAGATGTCTAAGTCATGAACAATTCCCCGGTTGCCAGAACTTTGAATTCCCACCAAACACCACAATAGCGTTAAACCCAAGGGCTTGCAGCAGGAACCGTACCTGTCCAAAGTTTCCCAGAAGCGCAGGAACACGGGCCTGTCCAAGTGTCTTTTGTGGTAGCTGAGCTCTAACACTGTCACATCCCACTTCTGCACATTGGGATCCAGGCGCACCTCGTCGTACTTGAGATGAAAAGCTTTAACTGCAGCAAACAGGAAAGCATTGAGCACCAACACCAACACTTCAGTGTTTCCTTATTGGCCAAAGAAAATTCCCACCCCCACCCTTCTTTTTTCAGAATGAAGCCTGGAGCAAAATTAATGAACCCACAACCCAAGGAAGCCACCTACTCACTAAAGGGCACAGCTAAATATAGAGATCGAGGGCTCCCAGGCTGTTCCAGGGTGAAGGGAAAGGGCAGCCCTCACTTCTAGATGCACAGACTCCAGGGGAACAGCAGAAACACACTGCCAATTCAAGTACCTTCTCTTTGAGAGACAAAGAAGTTCTTTCTGAAAATCTCTGAACTGTCAAAGAATTAAAAATAGTAATAAAAAAGGTATTTCTAAGACTGTCAAGTAGGAAGCCTGGCTATCCTAAAAGAATCTGTGAAGATTGATAGCACAATGCCAGTGTAACCCCCAAATGCTACAGAAAGCATTCTGAGAAAGTAATAACTGCCAATTTCCCCTGATCTAGTACTCAGCTAAAAATGGTAAAATATGAACTGCTGTTTTATTTTTCTCTTGGGAAGTATTGTCACATGTGAATTAGGTAAAGCCTAAGCATTTACACAGTGAGCATTAAAACCAAAGTATTTAAGCCTTCTACAGTTCCTATCTGGTAACCCATCTGATGATTTCAGTAGCATTGGAAAAACAAAATGGAAGCCCCCGGTGTTGTGGAAACTGGTTATTTTTAATGCCATGGTTGTATCTTCTTCTGATACCACACTCTTTGTCTTCCACAAAACCAGTTCTCCTTTCCAGATCTATCTAGGAGCTTCCTAGAAGGTTGGTATGTGAAATTAGCATTTAGACACTGATGTTGTCTGCGCTCCCTTCAGTTACCTGTTTCCATCTGAGAGGTAAGTAAAGTAATTAGGAAAAATTCTAGAAATACACTTTATCAGGAAAACATTTTTAAAATACCGTGTTTTGAAGCAACGGAATGTATTTCTAAAATTAAAGATCCATTTCAATGTATGAATTAGAAACAGATATCCCTCTTTCACTTGAAAACCGTAAGAATTTGTACACCTGCAGCCTGAACTGTGCAGGCTGTGATTGTGATCTTTTGGCATGTGGAGACCAGGAATGTCAGAGCAAGTCAGAACAATTCCTATGGCCTCCACGTATGTATATATACAAAATGTTAAAATTAATGGGAAGCAGATGTAACTGCTAGCTAGACCTTCAATATGTCCCTGCATTTTTCTTGGCTTTGCTTCTGACAATTGCCATTTTCTCAGAATCTTTATTTTGAAGTGCAATTTCTTTCTTTCATTAGTCTCTTTTGTTAAACTCTCTCCTGTGGCACATTTTTGCTTTTACAATGACTTTCAGGCTCTTTCTCTCTTTCCCTGCTCATTCTCAATCCCCCCTTTAATTGACTCATTCTGTTTTCTTGTTCCCAGACACATCCTGAGCTTTCTGTCCCACTCTTGAGTTTTTTTCCTTGCTGCTCACCAAAGCAGCACTCTCTTTCCAGATTTTACTTCACATACCAAAGAGGGGGACACACAAAACCTGATCAAACCTCTTTCCTCATCACACTGACTGCAAGATGACAGACCTGAACTAAGCTGGGTTTGGGTTTGTTGCTATTTTTTTTCCTTTTGTGTCTATGTGTTGGTTTGGGGTTTTTTAAACAACCTGAAACTATAGGATACTATCAAAAGGTCTGTTTTCTAAGGCAGCTCCAAACTGAAGCAGCAGAGAAGCTGACAGCTTCCTCAGTTATGATGGCCCACCTCTCTGTCAGAGGGGTGAACTGTGCCAGGGAAGTGCCTCAAAGCACCACGGTTGTGGGGACTCAAAAAACCTGCTTAGATCTGTACAATGGCAGCATCTAGCTCACTTGAAACTTAAACTTTTTACAACTCTAAAGTTTTTGTCAGACACCAGATCGTATTTTCAACGCTTTCTTAGTGGCACACTAGGTGATTAATCCTCTCTTCAAAATAGCACGGGGATGTGCAGGCAGCCTGTAAACCTGTTATCTATGAATTGTTGGAATATGCATTGTCCGGTCACCTTTTTTTTAGAGGGCTGGAAAGCAGATTTGTACACCAGCTGTCTGTGACTGTGGCAGCTGACAGCTCTGAGAAGATTTCCATGAGCTGCTGCAGGTCAGAGCAGAACAGCCGCAGAGGACACGGGAACATTCGCCACCCGTGGGGAGACCAAAGCCCAAGTCTGCTCAGCCACCCACGCCCACCAGCGCTTTGGCAGCGCTCTGCCATGAGCATCAACACCCCACAAGAAACCCCAAACACAGCAACAAACCCCCAAACCGAGGAATGAAACGAACACCTTACTTTTTGCAAAGATATCGACCGGAGATCCGTCAGGCAGGAGCCAAGGCCAGCCCTTGAACTGCCAGGCGGGCCCCTGGACAAACACGGCCACCACGCGGTCCCTGGGAACACAGAGGGGTGGGCATGGACGCGGCCATGAGGATGGGCACGGGCACGGCCTGGCACACTGCAGTGACCTGCTGTCCTAACCAGGCCGTGTGCCTGAGCACAGCTGCTTCTGTTACAGAGCAGGACAGCCCATCGACCAACCACACCTCCAGCACAACTGCTTCTCCTCTGGT
Organism: Pomatostomus ruficeps; assembly: GCA_013400735.1. NCBI lineage: Eukaryota > Metazoa > Chordata > Aves > Passeriformes > Timaliidae > Pomatostomus > Pomatostomus ruficeps. Next base: position 90,812 of record VYZT01054157.1, read on the forward strand.
AAAGCCAAAAACCCCTTCTGTGATTCCTCCGGGCTTTGGGCCCCGTCCCCTTGCAGAAGGCAGCCCAGCTTCTCAGGTTACAATTTTCAGAAGTCAGTGTTTACTTGTGGTCATCATTACTTTGCTTTTGAAAAGTGCTCTGACATTTTCAGAGCTGATCTTCCGTGAGCGGCGCTGTAAACTGAGATGTGCAGATGTAAAAGCCTTTATTCTCAGCACTGCTGACTTCCAGGCTAAAAATTCATGAGAAGCAACAGCTGCTACATTTCTGCAAAGTGCATCAGCTATTTTAAGAGTACACAACCATTACCTGTGGTCTAAGAAAATAAATTTGTGATTAAGATGAAGCTTTTGCATTAGTAAAATTAAAAAAACCCCACCTTTGAGAATAAATGACCTCCCACATATGGTCTATTTTTCTCTTGAACATTTACACCATCCAACCACAGCTCCTACCTACCGCAACAAATAATTACCTCTCTAATCTAATCACCAAATTTAATTTATTATTAAATCCACAAAATCCCAAATGGAAAAGAATAATTAAGGTGAAGTTTTGTGGTTTGGGCATTTTTTTTGCAGGTTTTATAATGGCTTCCTTGGATAAAACCAAGATAAAAAACCCCACACCACTTCATGTCTTTGGTCAGAAGTACTTTAGAAAGTAGTTCAGATGGTTCTTAAAGGTTTGATCATTAAACATTTTAAGTGCTATTTAATATTCAGAATTTTAAACCCACAGATTTCTGATTAGTTCAAGTTCTAAATACAGAGAACAATTAATTTAGGAACAGAATCTTTTCAAAGTATTCCTCTCCATTAAAATCTAATTTGGAAATTACAAAAGCACTGAATATGTCATCGTGCATGTCCCAAATCCTCTCACTTGTGAGGCAGAAGTATAAATGCTGCACAACGCACTTCATCAACTAACAAAAAGATGTCAAACAACAGAAAAATGCTTCTCCAGAGCTTTTCTGCTCAAAGAGAGCTGTTTTTTATAGCCTTAAAGAAGGGGCTACAGACCATTAATAATTCGTTTCCAGCCTTTTCATAGAAGTAAAAACTATCTACGATTCCCTTTCCCCAACTAGGGCTCTCCCTTCAGAAGTGAAATTCCAGTAGTTCCAACAGTGGGATCACAGTTCAGTCCTTCCTGTCTGATGCACTTTCTTTCTTTAAAGTTGGAACGTCGGACGCTGATGGCCTGCAAACACATCTTCCCAGGGGACTCCCCCTCAGAAGGCAGACAGGAAAGGAGGGCATTTCGTGCAGATCACGGCTCAGTGACTTGCACGTTACCCTACCACAAACCACGACAGTAACACCAACATTTCTATTGGAATTTCTGGGACATTTCTGACAAACCCAATAATGGTAGCTGTGCTGCTCACACTGTTAAAACATAAAGTGTTGCAAGTTTTTAAGATCTTCTAGACGAATTTAGTTCCACATTGTTTTCACCTGACTCCTATACAGTTAATAAAATCCATCCTTATATCTGTATCTTCCCTTTCCAGTAGATTTCAGAGCATTTTATTGGTCCCCTCCAAATTCTGCCTTGTCCTGGGTAAGAAATGGTGTAAAGGGGAAATGTTCTTACCAGTCCTGTGGCATGAGTTTCAGGGGCTGGTCTACGACTCGGTAAGGGACAGTGACACTGACTGTGGTTCCCCCGGGCTGCATCTGGTCCTTCCTCCTCTGTATTAGGGTCTCGTTCTCTCGCTGACAGCCCTGCTTCTTCTTCTCGTCTGAGGGCACAAACCTGAGGGAATAACAAACCCCTCAGGAGACAATTCACTTGATGGAATCAGCAGGAAAAGCAGCAGCTTTATCAGAACTCAGCATTACTGACAGCGGTCACTGAAGCCACCTCGCTCTCACGGTGCCAAGTCGCCATCACTGCTCATTCAGAACAGCAAAAAAAGTAAAAATAGCATTTCAGAAGCCCTCATGACAAAACCAGAAATACTAAAAGGTCCTCTGTGCCTCAAAAGTACAGCCTGACCCGTTCTTAGACATTTGGGGCACTCCTTGTTGACTGTACACAATACATTCACAGATGAGGAGCCAGACCACAACCCACAAAGTGACTCTAACTCGTTCTTTTTACTGACCAAGGGCACTCAAACAGTTGCTTTCTGGAGCAAACTTGAAGAGCTCTTGGAGCCATTAGAATTATTACCAATTTGAATTTTCTCATGAAAGCTGGGATTTTTGGTCCAAAATGGTTTTGAGTGAGGTTTTGTTTTCTTGGAGGATGGTGATTTTACATTATCAATGATTCATCTGGTTACTATGATGCACGACACTACAGTTCTTTGGGGTTTTTTCCTAAATAGATTCTGTGATGGAATAAGTGCTTGCAGAATCCAGATAATGTGGCCCTCATGTCATACATAATCTCCATATGACAAAAAGAAAAGCTAAGATGTGACACGGCTTTCCTCCCTCCAATTAATTACAGATCTTTAATCTTGCAGCCTCCTCTCCTTAAAAAACAAATGCAACCCCATTTCAAGGCCCTCCCCTTTCTGGTGATAATAAAATACCCAGAACAGGTCTCAAAACTGGCATCATAACTGTGAGAGGAGTGTGGGCCTTTTTGCTGATAAATCTCAGAGGATTCTGAGCTGGATCAAAGGAAGGTCCCACAGCCCTGTGTTTCCCAGAACCAGAAGTGGGGCGTGCACAGGGAGCTTGGTGGGACCAGCAGCACTTCTGGGCCAGCACAAGAGCAGAGCTCAGCCCTTTGTCCTCCAGATATTCCCCTCAGAAGCCCCCAGCTGCACCCAGCCCAGCCTGCTGCTGCCACCGCCTTCCCAAAGCTCCTGATGAAAATAAAACTCTGCTTCCCTCAACTGCAGCCATTAGCAGGAGGATTTGTGGCACATTTTAAAAGCACAGTACAGAGCTGGTAACATTTCTCTCCATTACAGTGCACATGGTGCTTTTGAGCAGTTTATTACATTTTTGGGGTAAGTTGTTTGCAGCATTTCTATTTGTTCTCTTCAATCTATTTCTATTGGAACACTAAAAACCAATTTGAATGTGCTTTAACAGGCAGACTGCACGTCCTATTGCTGGGTAAACAGGAAAAAAGAATGCAAGAGTGAATATGAAGAGAAGTTCATTATTCAATCAACTTGAAAATACTAGTTTTCACTACATATCCAATGAGAAAATTGCATTTTGGGGGGAAAAAAAGCTCAGGCAAACAAACACGTTTTAAGGCAGCAGGTGAAAATTGTCAATAAACCTCCAAGCAAAACTGTTTTGCTTTCCCAATGTAAATTAACAGATGATGTCCCTCACACTCCCCATGATTTAGCAGTGTTTCAGAAACAGAAAGTCACAAGCAATTTCTGAAACGTGTGTCCAAATGCATTCAATTGATCCAACTGCACTGGGAAATTAAAAAAAGCCCAACACCTGCAAATGACTATGAATGGTGCATTAAAGCTGACTAGCACTGCAAATACAGAAAAAGCATCACAGGTGTTAAATGAGGAGCTATAAATTGAATTATGCTTATCTCTCTGCTACACGTGAAGCACCATCATTCTAAAGGAAATACAGACAAAAAAGCTGTACAGGACACTGGGAGAAAAGCACACATTGGACACGTAGAATATATTTTTTTAAAGTTATGATAATAATTTCCCTAATAATTGAAGTAATTAGGAAACAGTTACTATTTACATACATTTTATCCATCACAACACACTGACACAGACAATTTCATGCTACACAGAGGCAATCAGCCGAGTTCTGCACTGGGAAAAGCCACCCAATTTGACATCAGAATTGAAATATTTCTCATCAGTTTGCTAATTTAACAACTCCAAAGTGAGGTGCACACTCATGAGCACTCCTAATGGCCCATCCTGCCAACGTGTCACAGGCTGTGCTTTGCCAATAATAACTGACAGGAAACTCTGTAACCTGAAATAAGGATTTGCTTGGTGGTCCTTCAGCTTTTAAGAAAACTGCTAATGAATCTCTCATCACTCATTAGAACTAAAGGAATCTGGGCTGAAAAGAGTGAGAATAAATTTTTTAAAAAATAATAATAAAGAAATCAAGAAACAAGGCCTCAAATACCTTTTATCCAACTGGCAGGGTCTATAGGAAAAGCCAGGGTCACCTGAAGTGGTGGGTGACTTGAAAAGAATTTTGTTATTCTGTGTCCCATGCACGAAGACCTTACAGAATATGTAAATAAAAACCAGACAGCCCTACACACATTACGGTGATAATCAAGTATTCATCTGAACAGGGATCTAAAAGGTCACATTTTAAATTTAATTTGTAAATGTGAGGAAACAAACACATTTTAAATGGAAACAGGAAAGCGAAGCAGCCCTGCCAAATGAGAGTAAAGGCAATATTGCTGTGCTACAGAGGAACAACTCTGTAGCACAGCACTCTGAGACCTCTCAAACTTGGCTGAAACAGGCATTCCCAGCTTTAAATGTTTCTGTGTCTAAGAATTCATTTCAACACTAGATTTTGGCAGTTTCTCTCCATTTCAGCTAAAAACTGCGTTACAGCCACTGAGGCACCATTCACTTGTGCCTCAGTTATGTCCCTTCTAGACAATGGCTTCAGTTGTATTTCCTGGAAAAAAATCTGAGTATTTTTGAGTGCAATTCTCTAGGACACAACACAAAGAGATCTTGTTAAGGAAAAACCATCAATGAGCAGATTCAAATGGACCAGCAGAGAAGACAACTGTCACAAAGCAAGCATTGAAGCAAGATAAACACCCAGAGTACAGGAATAAAGGACAGCTCACAGAAAGTTTATGGAATATATTCCTGCATTTCCGGGAACCATCGACTCAGTAAGCACAGTAAGAGTCATGTGCTCAAGAGCTGAGAATCAATAGAAATTACTGTGTGATTATAAATATATATGGCCTATGTCATCACTACCCAGATATAAAACACAAGTGTAAGAAATCTGAGTGTTAAACACCAAAAATCCCATCTTCTCTTGGAGATTATTTATAATATTATTATCTAATACTATAGCCAGTGCCTTAACTACACATTTGTACTTGACAGCTTTTTATACACCAGAAATGGGTTCTGAAACCTGAGTGTGCAGGAGCTCACAGTTTCTTGCTGCTTCTACTATTCCTTATTTAAAAAAATAAAAATCCGTATCTGCTTAGAATGCACTTTTATACCCCTAACAGGGGTAGGAAATTAATAGCCCTTGCTGTTAACTGCCAGAATCATTATCCACATGAAAAATGGTGCACTCTCCCTTTGCAAAGGCAGCAGGGCCCTTCCCTAGGTCCCAGGTAAGCCACTGAACACCGTCCGGCGGTGGGAGCTCACAGGGAAGGCCCCGTCCACTGGAGAGCCCGAGCTGCTCCTGCCTCGGCCTGAGCTCACACCCAGCACCGGCAGTGCCTGGCAACTCTGTCATGGCTGGGGTCAGCTCAGCACTGCCTGCGCCCAGCTCAGCACTGAACCATGCATGAACAGGGAAAAAGGCACTCACCAGCAGTACACCTCTGATGGTGTTCAGAACTGCAGACTTATTTTTACAGCCCTCTCAGTGCTTCTGTTAAATTACAGTATCAAAAGCTTTAGACACCCATTTCTGCAAGGGAACAAAGCTTTTCTACACCACATCATGCCTGAATGTATCCCAGATCCTTCACTCGGTATCAGAGCGGGATAAATCTCCAGTGAGCTGCCTGGCCACATATGGTGAAATATATTCCAAGCAAGAGCATCATCATAATAAAAATACACAATCACCACCTAATCATTCTCATCTGCCTGCTCCTATTCCTGCTTGGCTTTTGCTCCATGGAAAGCAGAAGCCTTGCCTCTGAAAAGCCTGACTTCGGGTATTCTCAAATACTTAGTCACAATTTCACACAGTAATTGTGATATCCAGTCTTGCATTCACACAGTGAGTAAGAATAAAATGTATTATACAAAATATTTTAAAGAAGCGTCACAACATACCAGAACATATTCCAGTTCTGATTTGAAATTAAATTATATCTTTTTACTATTTTAGAAACTCTTCATTTTGTGTTGTACTCGGCTCCATAGAAAAATAACCTTTCAAAAGAAGTTACCGAGAATATTTGCATTTTATCCAGCAGGTGAATTGTATATATTACAATCGGATACAGAAATGTCTCCCTTCAAAATCTAGGTTGCAACGAAGACATTGAATAGAAAAATTAGATATTTTAAAAATAAAATCTTAAGCCAGTGCTATGCTTTGGGTTTGTCATTATATATATTTCCTTCAACATGTGATAGGCTTTCCATATTCTCTACCTGAAAAGAGAGCCTAACATTAGTGATAAATTAAAGATGCTAAGCATCAAACAAATGCCAGCCAAATTTGGCACGGAAAACTAATATACTACAGAGCTATGAAAAGGCTTAGTAAAAATGTTGGTATAATTAATAGGTTTCTCTCAGTTCTTGACAATTCAATTTAAGTCCTACCATAGAACTGGATGAAGAATCTCCTGTTTATTTTACAACCACCACCCTAAAATATCTGCCATGGATACCACAATTAATTTTTCTCATATCCAAAGTGACAATGCATTGCAGTCCGCTCCTTACCAAAAAAAAAAAAAAAAAAATCCAGCATGTTAGCAAAAAGTATCCTAAAAGACAGAGATTCCCAGCTATGATTGTAGGTTTTGATTTCTAATTATAATTTCAGCTGATTTCTTTCCTTATTTTGTTTTAAGAAACATTTAAATGGACAGAACCACGAAAGTTGATTTATGAAACCCAAATCCTCACCCTTTATGATCACACACTTCACAGGCTGTGCTGCCTTGGGGATCAGACACAGAAGAAAAACCTGTCCTATAAAGAGTTCCACATCCCAATCCTCTGGGGGCATCATCCTCCCAGGGTTCCACATTTCTTCAGTGTCCCCTGCAATGGCTCCTGCCCTGCCAGCTCCAAAAATCCCTCCTCCTTCTGCTGCATCTCCTCTGATGGCAAACACAAGCAGGCTGACTGCCTCCAGAAACACAAGAAATGCAGATCTGCCTGCATCTTCCTCAGCAGGGGTAAGGCAGGGGATATTAATTTAGGTCTGCCTTTTCTATCTGAACAGTATTTCTTTATCCCAAAACTTGTGGCAGTGACAGGAGTCTTTGAAATCTCTGCTCTTCTGTCAGATTTAGCTGCAAGTGGGGAATGAGCTAAAGAAGGGGCTGACTTAGAGGCAGAAATTAGCTTGGTCTTCTTTCCTTGGAAAACCATCACATATCTATCAATCACACTCCACATCAAGGCTAGCTCTACACTCTGCATACCTGAACAGTAAAAACAAACCCTGAAGCCATTCCTGAACAAAGTACTTCCATAAATCTGAATGCAAAAAAATACAGGCCAGGTGGCATATTTTCCAGGAGAGTGCTAGAACTGTCATGGCTAAATTAATATTTTGCTCTTCTGAATTCTGCTATTGCACTTCTGATTCATTAACATACCTTGCTTCTCCCCTTTCTCTTTCATACAGGCTAACTGTGCAGTGTCCTCCCTTGAACCCTTCAACTTCCTTTCAGGTTTTTTCTGGATCATGTTCCTTACACTCTAAATCTGAGCATCCTCTCGGGACAGGCCTTGGGAAGCTGACTGTGACTGTGCCCCAGGGGAGCTGAGAACAGCTGGAAACTCTGGCTCCTGGCACAGATGCCCTTAGCCATGACAGACAGGTGCTTCATTCCTTTCCAAGTACACCTGTGCCAGGAAGTCACAAATTACACAGATGTCACATCCAGGCCTCGCTGTGAGCTCTTCTGTTAAAATAAAAACCCCACGTAAACAAACAACACCCTCTGTCAAGCCAACGAGCTCAGTGAGTGCCTGCACGTGAAACTGCAGTGGTAAAAGCAGCCTTCTCTCAGAGCAGGAGCTCAGAAGGGACACCAAGAGCTCAGGCTGCTCGCTGCATCTTTGGTGGCCTGTGGCAGTGGCTGGGAGCTGGAACTGGCTGCAGATCAGAAGGCACCTGGTAGCTCAGAGCAGTTCTAAACAACTCCAGGGCAACTGCAGCAGAAGCTGAAGCAGCACGCCAGGACAGCCTGGTTTGGATGAAAAGCAGTGGAACAGCCTCACGAAAGATGAATGCTGGAGGTGATAAAAAGATGACCCCTCCTTTTTTCAGACATACCACTGGAGACAACCACAGTGCATTCCTCTGTGAAAGTGACTGTTTCCAAACAATTACCTAATATTTACTGAAAGGCAAGTCTAAAACCCATGTGCTGTTGGACAAGCAGAAAGATTCATTCACCCATAACTAATTAAATCTTAGAAACAGATGTGTGACACAATAAACAAATTCTAGCAACTCCCTGATATTTCCCTGGATGTATTTGCATCAATACTTAACGACAATATGTGAACTTTAGAACAAATTCTTTATTTGCACCACCAGCTGGGAGGCTTGGCTGATAGAGCCTGACACAGCCCCTCCGGTCATCTTCTCCTTGACAGTATCTGTGGTCCTTTCCTAGAATCTTTTCTGAGCTCCATGAGCTCCCCTGCTCAGCTTCTCCCAGCCTTCTTCCACGGGAAGGGTTCACTGATCGCTTGCACGTGGCTGCACAGATGTTACATCAAAGGAAAGCACTGCACACATTCCAACTTGTACTGCAAGAGTTTCCCCTCAACCTGCCCATAGGTCACAACTGAGTCAAAACTCTGAATTAGATTTTTGCTTTTTTCTTACTAGTCAAGAGGAATTAATTTCTTTTATACTCTGATCTCTAAAACTAGCTTTTCACAAGAGAGTAGATGAACTCTCTTGCTTAATTACTAATTAGGTAGTATAACTTTATATCTGAAAACAATTTGTTATACAGTATGTTCTAATCAGCTACTTACTTCAGATCTTGCAGCAGGTCCTTTGCATTAAGCATTGTTATTAAAGAGGTCGTGGCTGCTGGAATAATGATTATGGGAGTTCGAGATCCTGTGGAGATAATAAAGTTAGACTTGCCTGGAGGGGTTTTTTTTGCTGTGTTCTGGTTGTTGTTTCCTCCCCTCTCCAATTTTTTCATTAAAGGAACTGTACATAAAAACAAAACTCTTGCTTAACAGGTCTCAATCATGAAAAAAGTGTCAAGGAAAATTGTAGTAAGACTTTTCTAAAGTAAGGGTTTTCATTCTGCAGAAAAGCAGACCCCTGTATCATGAGTCTCTCAACTCATGTGGGACCCATATTTAGCAAGATAAAATGTTATTATGCTGTACAGAATACACGCTCTATATTCCACTGCTTGCATCTATTGTAGTGTCAGGGGGAAAAAAGGAAGAGTGGGCACAATTCACACAAAAATGAAAAGGATCATGTAACTAAAACTGACTCACCTTTTTTCTGGTTTGGAGGAGGTCTTGCTTGAGAAACTGAGGGAAAAAACCAAACAAAAATTACATCAGAATGACTAGGACATAAATCCAAATGTCACTGCAAGGCAGCTGTTTAACTGCAGGAGTGAGGAGGGAAGAGTCACACTACAATCATTAGGGCATTTCCACAGATGCAAGACACTAAGGTGAAGAAGGGATTTATAATTTGGGTTTGAGTATTCAGAAAACAAACAGCTTTTGACCATCTGAGGCAGATGTGAGGAGAGTTGAGTCAATCTCTCCCAGTTTTACTGAAGCTATTCATGCCCTCTCCATCCTTCACAAAAGGCCATGGACAGAAATTTCCAGCAATCTTGAAAGAAGCTGCTCGTAGATCTTCAGTTCAGTAGTGCTGAGCCAACAGGAAAACCTTCACAACAAACTGATCTCTACAGCCCCTCACCTTTCCTTTAGCAGTTACTTTTGTACAAGACACCCATAGGATTTAGCTATCCTGAGCATATACAGAACTTTCAACAATCTAAACCTGAATTTCAGGCTTACTCAGGGTAATTTTGGATTGTAGTTTGAGTTACATGAGCTCTTTGGGTGCCATAAACAGTCAAACTTGACGCCCAAGGGGAAAACCACCCAAGCAACCGAATAAAGGAAAAAAGACAAAGAAAAAAGAAAAAAAACCCAAAACCCAACCACAAACAAAATTACCCCTCAACCACCAAAAAACCCCACAAGAACACTGCTGGATTGGTAGAAACCAAAGAACTGCCCCCACCGCCCCAGTAAAATGTTTCCACTTCAGTCTGCCAAGTTGTGACCATCTCAGAGCGGGAGGGAGACACCGCATTCCAAAGGTGCAGAAGCGTTTTTGTTTCTTCACTTTGGTGCTACCACTGAGCTACCTGCCTTCCCCAAACAAACCTTTCCGAGTTCAGTTTTCAGGAGAGAACTGTAGCACTCAATAATCATCATCATCATCCATGTTTATCCTAATTCAGAAAATGGTGAGTAGTAGAGAGATTGATGCAGACTAACTCAAGGCTCAACTGCTACTATGCATGACAAATTTCATTAATTGACTTCCAATTGCATAGCACCAACTCGCTCATGTTTATTTATGACCAACTGTTTCAGGAACTTCCTAGAACAGTATAAATATTCGCAGCACATACTTGCCATTGTTGAAATATTGAGACCATATCCTTAATTATCTTTTCCTGACACTGTCAAATGCACAGATATAATTGGTAACACTATATTGAACTACATGAACTTTACCTACCCAATGATTTTTAATTATTTTTTTTTTAATCTAGGTATCTCCTTAATGTAAAAATGTTCTTGAAATATATGGGCAGAGCCAGCTGTCCTAAGGAGAAAAAAACCAAAACAAAAAGGAGCAGGAGGGAGAATAAGGATCTGTAAGAAAATAAATAGCTGTACAAAGACAGGTTAGGGGAAAATTTGGTAATGCAAAATGGCACCAAAAAATATAATTTAAGAGCACATCTCAGGTATTTTTTTCAAATCACTACTGTACAAGTGTTTAGCCTAATTTAGCTAATGCCTCCTATGTGCAAAGCAGCATCCTCCAGGAAACAGCATGTTTTAGTTGCTTTGACTGCTAAGAATAGAACAGCTGAATTTTTTAAATATCCAAATATCAAAACTCAAAAATATCCTAGAACAGGCAGAAAGAGAAACCTCTTCTGACTGCGCCTCTCTTCTTTATTCTCTCTTCAAGTCCCAGCACAGAGGCAAGATAATGGCTGGGGCTGGCCTTGGAGCAGGGCAGTGTCAGGATCACCTACACAACGCACGAACCCCGCGCTGCTGGCAGGAAGTGCCCAGCGAGTCACAGCCAGCAGCAGGGCCTGTGACAGCCCCATCCCGTTTCTGTTCCTGCCACCTCTACCCTTTTCATAGTGCTGCCTGTCAGCTCCATCTGCATCAGGCTGCTGAGCGGGGCTGCTGAGATAAGGATGACAGGCAGCGTGACCTTTGCAGCTCGGAAATAACCAAACAGAAGAATCTGTGCACAACAGCACTTAGGCATGCTGAGAACATTCAATATTAGAATGGATCTGGGGGGAAGAAGCAGCTTTACAACATTAAGTCTTAGCATTAAATCCTGCAAACAAATCTCGAGGAATTAGCAAGGCACACACTGAAAGCATTTAGAGTCTCAACAAGGATGTACAGTATTCAGGCAGCACTTTTGGAAAAGTACATTCATTTTAACTGGTAGCTTTGTTGCAAACTGCCCAGGATGTCCTCAGAACCTTGTTCTGAAATAGCACCTTTCCCATGAGGCCTTCTGCCACCAAAGCAGAAATTCTCACAGTATGCAAATCAGGTGCAGATCAGCACAGCACTGTTTGCAAACACGGTCCCTCTCATGGACTGCTCTTACACGCTTCTAAAAACTCATCCTAAGGGTTTCTTATTTAAACAAAGTACATTTATCATCCCATCACTGAATCAAAATCCAAGATTCAACCTGACAGAAAAATGGACTTGGTAGCCAAAGCCTCCTAACTGGGAATTAAAAACCCATTTGCGGATTTTGGCCCCATTACAAATACCTTATGTGCTAAGAAGTGTGAAGAAGTAATGAAAACACATTCAGAGAATTACTTATTTCTGATATATTGATCTTGGAGTAATAATACATCTCTTTTTGAGATCAGCTATTCTGTTTAGGTTGTTTATCCTTGGAGTATTAACCAGCTCTTGTTAGATATTTGAGTGGGAATGTTGTGGAATTTTAACTGGTGACAGACCAAGCCCACAACCAAGAAGTTTGTGACTTTTTAATTTCAGCAGTGCCTCCTTTCAGTGGGATAACTGGGTAACACACTGAAGAAGTGACCCCAAGTCCCAGGGTATAACATTAAACAAAAGGCTTTTTTCCAATACATGCTCGGTTGAAGGCCAAAAATAAACAACCCCTACTTCATTTCTCAGCCAACGAACGTTTTAAACAGCACTGCTTTGAAACTCATGCATATGTGGGGCAGGAGCAGCAGGGGCAGGGGCTCTTACCTGGCCGTGGCACGGGCTGCGCTGCCGGAGTTTGTGTTTTCCGAGCCGAGGCACCTTCCTTTGAAAAGACACAAGAGGCAACGTTATCAGCTGACCTTCCTGTCAGGTACAGGAGTTTTTCAAATGAACACAGAGCTAGAGAAGGTACCATGATAATGAAGGCAACGTGTTTCCACTAAAAAGAAGGAAGATAGAGAAAGTATTCCAAACTCTTTATAGATCCTGTTTAGACTTGGGAAGGACAGACAACCTCAAACTTTTACAGTCTTACATTTTAACCAATCCTAAACTTTTTTTTTTATATCCATTCAAAGAAACCTTTCCTCTGTATAGTATTGTTTCATTTTACCTACTATCACTTTCACCAAGGGTTAGAAATGTAAATATAAGCAATTGGCTGTAGAAATTTCCAAACAAGATCTGCCGATGCTCTGGATGGGAAACCAGGAGCAAGAAATTGCAATGCATTCCTGCCTTGAGGAGTTTTAGTGCCCAGAAATAGCACTCTCATGATAATTAGTTCTGCTCATGCCTTATCCAATTACCTTAATGTAACACACAAAGGACCTGCACTACTGTTTATTCTTGTTAACTCCCCAGAGTCAGCACAGCACCAGAGAAAACAGTGAGGTCAGGCAGCTGCTTCCAGAGCAGCACCGAATTCCTGCAGGAACAAATTCTGTTCTCAGTCGCTGCTGTGAAACCTCACTGAGCATAACACATAGCACCAACACGCTAAAAAGCTGCAGCATATTGCAGCCACTTCTATTTGCAGAGCTGACAGGAAAAACTTTCTAACGTGAAACCATGGTTTTTATCTGCAGACTACCTAAACACTGTGTGAAGTAACCTACAACATGAGACACTCAGAAAGGTCAGGGATCCCACTGAAAGAAAAGCCTGTTGGAAAGGACTTGAGTATGGCATTATCAGACTTCTACGGCCATGCATAAATAACAGCGTATTTTGTAATTCAAAATAAAAGAAAGTTAACGAGAGGGCTCCAGTTCCAGGATTTAAATAACACTTAGAGGAACTGCTCTTAAATTTCCACCATGAAAGTTAAAACTCTTTATCTCAAGATCTCTGAAGTACAAATACAAGGTCCCACACAAACCCGTAGAAAACACAAATTTACTCAAAGCCTCTCTTCCCTGAGCTGTGCTGAAGCCACCCAAGATTGGTTACAATAAGCTGGAGCTGACATTTGGTGCAGTGTGCAGCTTCTGTAACTTTTACAGGCAGCAACCTCCCATTAATCTTTAGTGTAAGGATTTAACCCTGCACTGCAATAATGGGTCTATCCCAAACTTTGCTGTACTCTCCTCTGATTTTTAAAATACCACCATTTATGTAGGGCAGTTGAATCAGTACCTGTTATTTTAAGACTTACTTTCATAGCAGCAGAGGAAAGGTATTTTTGCCAATGTCCTTTCACAATAATCAGAAAACGATAAAAATTAAAATACCACCACACCCTAAAGGAAGAGCAGCAGGAAAGGCTGCCTACCTTTGAGACAAGCCTTGTAACTGAGAAACAGCATCTTTCTTTTAACTTCCACTTTCCAAGAAAGCAAAAATAAAACATTTTGCACCTCTTCCTGTAGAAAGATACCATGTTCTGTGTCAAAAAAATGATTCCGTGCTGCACTACTTGTGTTGAAGAAACCAAGAATTCCCCCATCACACTTTCTTAAATTCACAGTACTTGATGAAATGTAAAGAAAATTATCAAGCTGAAGAAACATCAACTCCTGCAATGCTCGGTTTCAAGTTTCTAAATCCAGTTTGGACACGTAACCGTCACTCTGCTGTCCACACCTCCATTCCTCCTTCCACCCCCCGGCACCGGCAGTGCAGCTCTGCTGCCTCCTCTGCTGCTCCTCCAAGGCCTCCCATTCTCCAACCCTGCAGCCAAGGGGGGAACCAGGAGCTGCTGCAGAGCCGCTCTGGGGAAGGATCAGAACCAAAGCAGAACCAAAGCCAAACCAACAGCCTGAGCCTAATGAAATCACTGGCAAATGCTCTCTTTGGGAGTTCCTCACACTGCTGAGTTCCTCTGAACTGCTGCCCTACAGCAGCTCATGGGAAACTTAGTGCAGGAGCCTAAAACAAAAAAAAAGGAAGCCTTTGAGAGCATGGCAGCTGAGAGAAACAAACTACACCACCCCCAAACCAACAACAAAGTACAGAAAAAAATCACATAAAAATAGCTGATTAATAGTAGGAAATAAACTCATTTAAATGAGTAAATAGCACTTCCATGCCTATGGCCATTTTATTTCTAAGACCAAATTCTGCAAATCAATCAATTATGGAGGTCACAGCTTTTAGCTGTATAAATGGGTACCTTAGACTATGATAACCTCAGGAATGAACCTCCCTCAGCTCACAGCTCCTGATATTGAGGCACCCTCGAAGCTCGGCTGTCACCTGCTGAAGGTGCACCATCCATCCTTTGGAGGTGACTTACACCCCTTCTCTTGTTACAATTTTTAGTGATCTAATCACCACCTCCTATTCTGCAAAAGCTGCAGCCAAAGCAGCAAAAGAAACTCAGATCAATATTGCACCCCGACATTCCTCAGAAGGTTTGTAAGGAGAAATGCACATTGTTAAGGTGAGGAAGAGAACAGAAGTACGGAGCTGTGATTCTTGACAAGACCTGCCATGCGGAGAGGAAAACCTGGTGTCAGTAAGGAAGTCATTATCAGGATAATTTTGTTAACATTTTTCCTTTCTCCTGCTAAGTTTGGATTTAAAATGAATGCTTTTCAAAAACACTGAGATAGAGATCAAAGCTTTTCCTACGACAACACACTGACTTAAACGAGCTCTGTTCACAAGGCAGGCACAACCACAGAGGACTCCAGGCCAGGATTTCTCCGCAGGAAAAAGAGCATTAATCTGACCGAGAAACCTCTGTGGCTGCTTCATCCAACTGCACCAGTGGGGGCTGCTGGCGATTTGTGGCCTCAGCTCCTCAGAGGCTACTCCTTGTGCACACAACTCGCACTCCCTGTAAGGGCAGGGGTTATTCCTCACTGAGCAACCAGCAAGACACTGCAATCTTCTCATGTGAAGTTTTTAATCCAAAAGTTCCTCTTAAGTAACCAGCACACTGCAAATTCTGACTCCAGCTAGGGGAGCTTTTGTTCTTGCAGCTGTACCCCAAGCATCACAAGCAGCAGAAATCACTGTTTAGCTATTTAAAGAACATTCATTTCCTCAAATTTCTGAATGCTTAAACAGTTTTGCTCGAAAATGACATACCTAATTCTCATGCATAAGCTGTTTGACACTGTTAAGGAGTGTATCATGAATATTCATAAGTTGAAACTAATTTAGTAACAAAACCATGTAATTTGAAAAATACAAATCTTCCTTAAGACGACCACTTAACGTTGTATTTTAATCAAAAACATATTACTTGGTTTACTTGTGCTAATTTACCATAGAAGGTTATAGATGTAGTTTACTTATGGTTTACATCAGATATAGGAGTTTTAGGCATTCAGAAGCAAGAACCTGACACAGAATGTCATCAGCTCCCAGCTTTCCTGAGCCTCACTGTGTCGTGTCCCTGCAGTGCTGGACCTGCCTCTTTGTGGGACCCATTTTAGGGCTGGTGTTTCCTGTCCTTTTACACATTTAAAACATCTCTGCTCAATAAAGCTTTTGTGTTTAGTGCGTTCCCTCTGCTAGTTAGCACTGTCCTACCCAAACCCCTGCAAACACTGGGTTCACAAAGCAATGCCTGAGTGGAGAACAGCTCAGCACGCGTGGTTATGTGGTTAGCCCAGCTATGGTTGCATTTAAGTTACTTAAGAGTTGGCGTTGGGGTTTTATTTGTTTTCTTTTAGACACCTTTTAAAACCTTTTGGGGGTTTTCTTGACCTTTCTAAAACTACTATTCGTTTTTTGAAGCAGTACTTATCTGTATTAATTAACAAAGATTACCAATTACCAATATTAATCTGACAGGAAGAATACTCAAGACCCAACTATTATTTTCCTATATTTTAGAAAAACGTCTGTATTTTAGATATTTAGTCCTTTTCTTAGGTCTAAATGAACATTAACATCCTAACCAAAGCTAGGTTACTTTCATTTCCCAACTGGAATGAGAAAAATTGCCTGCACAGTAACTCCTGGTACACTTCAGAAAACAAACCCTCCTGTTTAAAACCAAATTATTATAGGCATCTTATGGCAGCTTCACAGGTTCAAAGGGTGGAAGGAAAAACTATTTCACTGCATATTCCCTTTCCCAGCTGGTTTGTATGCAGAGATCCATGAGATCCATGAGTCTGTAGTATTTTGACCTTTAAAAAAAAAGTTAAGAGCAAAGGACAGAGTTGACAATTTGATGCCATCTTGTGGCTTTCTTAATTTGGTAAATCTAATTACTTTCTTGTTCCTTGATAATATTTATATTAGCCCCAGAGTTTTACCCCAAAATCTGAACATTATTGGGTAGCTTGCATGCTTCTGCCCAGAAGCAGGAGGAGCAAAAAGTAACATTTGATTCTGCAAGAAGCGTTAGCAACTGCATTGCTTGGGAAACACAGAGCAGCTTCCAGCTTCCCAGCCATGGCAGAATTCACCTCGAGCCAGCTCTGTTTGTCTGAGGAACACAGCAAAACTTGGGTGCAAAAGAGAGAAAAAAAAAGTAATGTGGATTGCAAGCTTGTAAAATCATCTTTAAGAACAGACTTCAATGTATCTCTTCAATTTAGGGTACAAGAGACCGTAAAAACTCATTTTAATTACCAGCAACTCCATTATCATGTCCTGAGTGACTTAATGTATTGAACCTTTGAAAATTCTGGTAAAGTCGGCCTAAAGAACTATGACAAAATTTAAAACAACTGCATCGTTCTAAAGAATATGATTTTTTTATAAATTAAATATTGTATATATCAGTGTCTGACAAACAGCCAAAACAAAGGGCTGACCTCAAAGCAGGTATCTAAAAACTGGTCCAGATGCCCTGCTTGAAGTTTGATAGAAACATCTATTTCATATAAATTGGATTCTGAAAACATAGAGCTTTTTTCTAAAAATTTAAAGCCCTTAAAAGCCTTGAAAAAAAATCCAAACCTTCCAAAGAATCAAGCAAAACAATTCAACTGAGTGGCCCTGCCTCTGCAGCCTTCCCAATGATAGTCTCATTTCTGCTTGCATCAAGACAATTTTAATAATATTTTAACTAGTGTTTCACAGCATCATTTTATTTATACATCAAACTGGTATAGTTTATTTTCATCCTTCTATGCACACACAAATCTGCATGCAGTCCCCCAAGACATACTTTAATAATAAATTGCAAGCTTTTAACTGCCTTCCTAATTTTCAGCTATGCTGTAAAAAAATAGAATCTGAGAACAGGATCTAACTATTGTGCAAATAGTAGGAATACTACAGTCACTTCCACTTCCATTGCTTGCAATATTAATAAAAAGGTCATTTCTACTGTTTATATTGTTTCAACTTCCATATTTCCTGGAAGGGTGAGTGGGAGTTGAAGCAGAATTAAAGGTATTTTTACAGAACAAATTTTAAGAGAAGAAAAGTTTACCAGTATTTATCAAAGGATTCCTATACCAACTGCCTAAAGAAAATAACACCGCAGATTCACTTTATCCTACTTGGGCAGCTAAAAAAACTGATGTGACAAGACAGAAAGGGCTGATAAAAAGATGGGAAATAAACACATTTATTTCAAAATACAAAATTCATCACAGAATCATTACATTT
The DNA here is from genome assembly GCA_013400735.1 of Pomatostomus ruficeps. Lineage (NCBI taxonomy): Eukaryota > Metazoa > Chordata > Aves > Passeriformes > Timaliidae > Pomatostomus > Pomatostomus ruficeps. The sequence goes on from VYZT01054157.1 coordinate 108,997, forward strand.
GGAAAAGACCTTCAAGCTCATCGAGTCCAACCTTTACTATATTATATTAAAATATGTTATATGAAGGTCTTGTCATATCCAGCACAGAAGGCTTCCAATCCTGAAATTCAGTTTCATGCCAGGAAACTCGATGCCAATCTTACAAAGGGAAGAGAAGCTTCATTCGAGTTTTCCAGATATTGAAGTACATTTAACAAATTCCACAAGAGTAAGGAAATCAGCATGAGGGATGGAGGAGAGGGGGAAAGGAGAGCCGGGGGAGGGTGGCACAAATAAAACTCTGCTGGTGCCACCAAGGGACTCCCCAAACTTAAATACGAACACTTGTACCACAGCATGCAAATTAAACTTTCACTGACAAATCTGATCCTTTATTAATCTCTTACAGAATTAGAACTGACAAGATTATTCAAATTCTGAAACCCTGACACTGCTCAACATCATAAAAATCAGAACTGATGGGTGTTTTCAGTAGCAGGCTAGACCTGGCAATGAGAGTCATTGAAGGAAAAATATTCACTGCAATTTCCTGTTCATTACCAGGTTAAAAGAAATTCAACTTAAAGTTGGAAAAATCTGACTGAATTAACAGGACTGCTTATTGATACCTTAGGAAACATTCTGGTTCTGCAAAGAAAACAAACCAAAGCACAACTGAACCTAGAAGAAAACTGCAGTGACTAGTGAGCAACTAGGGACAAAAGCATATGAATATGCTGAAATAGTAACAGAATGGAAATCACTGGAGAAGCTTTTGAAAAGAATTAATCTAAGCCACAACTACTGAGATGCCTTCAAACCATTACCCCCAAAGTTAAGCTATCAAATCCCTCTGAACAGCCTCAAAGTGGGCTAGAGCTCCTCCCACCTTTATCCTTGCACAGAATATCTGTAAAATTAACATCTTTCTCTTGAATTTACATCAGTCACAGAAATTCAAACTGTTGCTATCAAAACAGCAATTTGGAGCTGAAGAGGGATGTTGGTGATGAAGATTAAACATGTAAGCACCTCCATTTTCCTGGGGATAAGCTGTTTGCATCAAAACCAACAAAACCAACAACTCTGAATCCTGAGAACTGCAGAGCGCCTGCTTGTTTGTTTGTTTGTTTGTTTGTTTGAAAAAGAAAGGCTTGTCTGTACCTACCCATGTTCATGTAAATGTCTCATTCCCCTGAACGGAGTGAAAAGATAAAGGCAGTTATCACCAAAATATTATTTTTGCTTAGAGTTCTTTCCTTTAGGTTAATTACCTGAGCCGGCCTCACACATATTACTTGGCAGCCGGGGAGGGTTTTGAGAGGCACGGTTTGAGTATTATGGGATGGTTTCACCTTTCTCAAAAGCCAGGTGGTTTTCTGTCTGCCACAACCAGCCCGGGACACAGCAGTTGAACAGAACTGGAATTTGTATCTAATTGCGACTTTACTGCAATTGGCACACATTTGGGTCTCTAACTTAAAACTTCACACAGCCATAACTATCTAGCTCCAGTCCTACCTCTAAGGACAAGGATGTCACTCACAGGAAGTGGTTTTTATCAGAAATACCACAGAATATGGGGCTCAAGCCACCCCTCTGCACAAATGAGGTGCAAACTCCAAACATACAGAGAAGCACCGTTATTTCTGTGTTCAGATCTGGCTCTGGGAATGGGATTCAAGGGAACAGACACAATTTACACTACAGAAAAGGCTGCTCAGTACAGAGCAGCAGGAAGACCCCACTTACACCTCCATTCAGCCAGCAATAAATGAGCAGAGGTTGAAGCGATCTCAGAAAGGTTCCTTTGCAGCTTCTGGCCAGATTAATGAAATGCTTTGTGTGAGAAGAATATTTTGAAAAGCTCTGCAGGTGCCTAAATGAATACAATTGGACCCTTAACTTCTGTGTGAAAATGTCTACAAAAAACCCCCCAAACTGAACCATGACCCAAGCAACTGAATAACGTTGTGTGATGCTGTCCAACATCTCAGCAAGAGGAACCGCTGAAGCTCTTTCCAGCCTTGCCCTGCTTATCCTGACTCCCATTGCTACAACAGGGGATGCTGGATTAGAGCTCTAATCAACAGGCAGCTATTAAAGACCTTGGGTTATCTCATGATTGCTTGTTCAACAAATTATCCAGCACCACTTGTTCCCAGTCCTACTTCATCCTGATGTGATCTCCTCCTTTCTATTCAGGGAAAAGTTTTAATATTATTCTTCTGTGCCTCGCCAGCTTTAGCAGTCCCAGCACTATGGTTATATATTACAGTATGTTACAAGAAAACACAATTATCATGGGTGGTCATGGGCAGAGAGATGAAAGCAATTTTCCGAGTAATCACCTTGGAAGACTTAAAATATCTGGAGAAAATCCTGAAACTGTGTTCCTCGAGGAGCCAATGTGCAAAGCTGAACAGGAGAGCAATGAACTCCAAGTTGTTTTGTTGCCTGGAAAAAGAACTGCTGAGTTCAAAAATGTGTTTTTCAGGATCAAAAGCTTTAGCTGCAGCTATAACAGATTGGAACAAACAAGCCAAGAGAGAAGGGCTTGAGTGATGACAGCGATGGTTGTGAGCAGACAAGGGACCGTAAGCACTCGGATATGGAAAGGGCTGTTCGGAAATGCCACAGGCCAGGGAAAGAGCTAAAAATGGACAAATTGAGGAGTGCCTCGTACTCAAGGCTTCCTTCCTTGGTGAACAACAGCTCATCTGCTATGCAAATTCAGCTGCAAAAGCAAAGATACTATTTTTTAAGATCACAGAAGATGGTGATCCCGAGATCTGCTGTAACTGTAACGAGCTGCTGGTAATACAAACCACACATGAGTGCACTCAGTTGAGTAATAGCGGTCATGAAACTTGTGCTAGCTCGAATTTTCTTCTCAACTCTTGTTGTACTTTTTTTACTTTGTGACTTTTATGCAAGCACACCCAGGGAAATTCTTGTGGTGTGCCCACTGCTTCAATGGCTACAGCAAAGTTAAGTGATAGACCTGTGGGTATAGGGGGAAGAGGAAAAAATAAGTGTGTTTATAGAAATTATCCATGCCATTTGCAAACAGAGTAGTGTGACACTGGTTAAAGCCCCTGTACCAACAAATTTTCTGTTCAGACAGAGCACACTCACTGTCTTGGGTGCTGATGATAAAAGTATTGACAAGACATTGAGACACAAAAGAAATCTCTACAACGTAAGACAAGCAAATTAGAAACAGAGCAGTGATTCTCTGCAGAAATTTCTGAGTTTTAGTCCAGCACAAAAGTGTTAAGCTTTCTGGACGTGCATATGCTGCAGTTACCCACACACTGTAATTCCCCCAGCCAGGGAAAATTGGTTATTTTAATCTGCTTACAAGATAACCAGAATTCTGTCTCTGAACATTTATCCTGCCCCAGCTGCCTCAGTTCACAAGTTCAGTTTCAGTTGTCATATGGGAAAAAAAAGTTAAAATTAACCAAAGGAACACCACAATTCACAGACCCTGAGATCCTGTCCTGCTCGTAGTCTACAGATTTTATTGCTTTAACTCATTTAAAAAAAAAACAGACAAAGGAAGAAAATAAGTTGTCTACCACAAAGACAGAAAGTGAATCAAATCAGGATGCAAGCAGAGATTTTTGGAGGACAGGGGTGAGAGGACAACGGGTGAAGAGACTTTTTTTGGTTTATAACACTGTAGCTACGCCCCCTGATCCCAGGGGCAGCAAAAGGTGTCACTGCTCCTTGGCAAGAACACAATTTGCTCACATGCTGACCTTGAGCTTTGCATTTCCAGCTTGGCTTCTCCCAGCACTGCCAGCCCAGACCGTGCTCCCCATCTCCTTTCCTCACGTACAGCCCCAGAACAGTCCTCGTTAACAGGCTGATAATGTGTTCAGAGGAATTGAGCTATGCTCAATTTTTATCACAAGAAGTTAGAAAATCTGCCCGCAAACACAGAGTTATTGGTCATGTTGTGAATGGACTTTTATTTCACTAAAAATATCAGAGAAACCAGCTATTGTGAACATAATACTTTAGATTTCCAAAGTCCAGGCTTGCTACACGGTGCCCTGTGAAAAGCCTTATTTTGAGAACTGTTATGACCAGAGCTGGCATTTGATTGCAGTGTTTCTTTCTGCCCCATGACTTCACATATTTGCATCAAGTAAAACAAAAGATGTCAACACAAAGCGAACAGATCTATTGCTGTTTCGAAATGTTTATATTCAGATTTCAACAATATAAACAGACCCTTGGAAACATTTCCCCACTTTTTAAGGCAGGGCATGGAGGCAATTTGGGATTCAAAAGGATATATATACAAACTTCAAACCTCTAAAGCTGACCAGCAGTGCATGAATAGAACCTCAATCTGAATATTACACTTCAGGAGTTACTTACCTGCAGCTTCCCATGCTTAGATATTTAACACAATAAAACATCATTGAAAAAAACCCTTGTGCTCTTCAGTATCCTCAGATGGCTGCTCCCACCTAGAGCCAACATCATTAACCTATTTTTCTCAGTACGGTATTCTGAAGTCAGCATTTCCAAAATCTGCAGTAATAGCATTCCTCTCACACCAGTCACAGCAGCTCGGAGAAAAAGTGCCTCCTCGACTGCCGAGGTCTTTTCCTTGGCTGCAGGATGCAGAGGTTCCATACACAGCATCATAATCAAACACCCCGGATAAAAATGCAAAGGGTTTGGTGCTGCTGTGTGCCATTTATCACCCTGTGCTCCCCTTCTCTCTGCCTCCAGCTTCCCTGGGAGATCCATTCCAACACATACTTTTCATTGCAGAACTCTCATTCCAGAAGTCTGTTTTAATTGAAATATTATTTTATTTACATGTAGGAAGGAGCACTCAAACTAGACCAAAACATTTATTATTCCCCCTTCTTCAAGAAATTTCCATGGAGTGCAAGTGGGTAACTACAAAAGGCCTGAAGTTCCCCTCCCTGGGTACAGATATACACAGATGAAAACACTGAAGTATTTTGCAGGGATCACTACTACAGAGCACAAAATCACACTACTGTACATGTCAGCAGAAAGAGCCAGGCAGCCACCTGAATCCAAAATGCTGTATTGCCTAAATTAAGCCTTTTTACTTATCCCAGAGATTCCAAAATTAAAGAAAACAAAACCCAACCTAATAATCCCCTGAACACAACAACAAATTAAAACCTTCTGGTTTGGACCCAGAGAACAAACAGACAACATACATTAAAGTTTCAGCTGTCTCCATTTCAGCATGTTCTAAAAGCCTGGCTCTCTGCCCAAGGTAATAGAGCCTTTGGACAGGGCTGATTTCCTTCAAAAAGAGATCACATGGGGGACCAAGCAACACAATCACAACAGTAATCATCACCTAAGCAAGTCACCTGGGACACAAAAGCATTCCAGTCACGCATCCCAGATTCATATATTGAGGACAAACAATAGAGGAATATATTGTATTAGCCACAAAGCTTTCTACTTGTGTGCTTCTTGAGAAACAGAGATGTTTAAAGAGGTGCCTTCAAGGATTTTAGTGCTAGCCAGGCTGCAGCAGAATCTGTACGTTATTGCTACAACGCCACACACCAAAGAGATTGTGCAAACTGCTGCTGGTGTTGGTATCCTGAAGAAACAGATCATTCATGCTACCCTGCTGGAGCATATAAAAGCTGATGATGTTACATGCCCATATCAAAAACAAACCGTAGTGGCAATAAATCATGCATTAAGTTAAAATACAGGAAGGCTTCTGGCTGTATCACACAAGAGGAATTTTTCCATTTGGCCTTCTGCCTCTACTTTCAGCTTCCTTTGGCATTATATCTAAACTCCCCATTATTCTTCTCTCTTTAGTAGAGAAGATTAAATTAAGCCCTTCTCAAAGCACTAAGATGACAGCATTCAACTTTTTTTTTTTTATTTTACACACAATCCATACACTAGATAGACTATCTCCAAGCTCCTAGCGCTGCATTAGGAGATCTGGTTCAGCACAGGACTGTTCTCAGCTGTATTTTTGGTAGAGCAGAAATGCATCCTCTTAAATTAAGGTCACCTGACAAGGTCTCACAAAGTCGGGGGCCATCCTATTCAAAGACGAGGAAGGAATGAAGGCTCTAAAAAACCAACAAACTTTAGGACCTTCCTGTTACGCTGTGATTTCTATGCAGGCTTCACCCACTGCTGCATAAAAATACCCCCTGACTAAACGAGCAGACTCCAAAGTGCATCGCTAAACAGGCTCTGAAAGTTCTCAAGTGGCTGTCCCCTCCCACTCTCCACACACACACACAACACACACTGAAATTCATCTTAAGAAGCTCCCACTGTGAAAACCACTGGAGATGACAATCTGCCAGTCAGCACGTTCACAGGTGAGGTGCACTACAGCCATTATTTCTGCTCCTCACGTGTTAGCAACTCTCACTCATCCATAATGATCCTGGGGATTTCACAGGTTATCTGAAGGAAATCTGCCTAAGCAGCACGACCTCCTCAGCTCTCCTTCAGCCCTCACATCTGTCCCGGTACTTCAGATAATTTCACCTTTGAAAAGTCTAATGTCAGTGATAAAAAGTAAATAAGATCTCTTTTTTTTTCTACAGAAATGTGTTGCAAAGTAAAATCCCCTCGCTGAAAAACTGAACACTTAAGTGGAAGGAAATAAAAAATGAGTAAACCCCTAAGAGCAGACAATGTTTTGGAATAGGGTTAGGTTTTCAGTGTCAAGATTTCAATGAGAGAAAAAAAACCAACATAAAGTGTAACAAGATTCCTCTGTTATGACACCCTGGAACTTTCTGTAAGTGCTCAGGATGGCTTTACCAGTCACAAGCAGAGTCAATTTAACAGAGACTCATCCAATAACTTCCTTGTCTTAGTCGGGTCATGCTCCACTTTTACAAGAAAAACACCAAAACAAAATAGAAGCATCACCTTTTGAGCAAGGGCAGCAGAGTAATTTCATGTGCAGCTCAATGGGCTGATAATAAATACACAAACCAGAGACCTCACACTTTTCTATTTATTCCTCTGCTTCCAAAATGACATTTTGAAAATGCGAGAAAAAAACAACTAATCAAGAGTTAATGCCAGACTACATATTTCTTCCTTATTTCGCAGCTTCTGCCTTGGCATATTCTTAGGGGAATGAATAAGTGCCTACTCCGAAGGAAGAGCAAAAATCCTTATCTCCTCCGACAGACATTTCTGTCACTGCCTAGTGTCTAGTTTGAAGAAACACATCTGAAGGCACTACCACTATGAAAGCTGTTCTAAAAGAAACCCCCAACTTATTACTGCCCTCAGATCTCCATCAGCGGGGATCAGATCTTTCCAGGTAGCACATTTTCCATTCGAGACGATGGAGGTGCCTCAGATTTTGCGATTTCCCGAGCTCAGGGCAGCCGCTCAGAGCCACCGCTCGCTTCCCGCCCAGGCCAGCGGGCCTTGAGCCACGGCACGGCCACCCAGCACGGGGCTGCTATGTATAGCTCCGGCAGGCATCTCATGGATGCCTCAGTGCTGCTTTGAGAACCAGCAGCAATTCTGCACGGAGCCATCGGCACCATTTCCAGAACCAGCAGAGACTCTGCACGGAGCCACCTCAGCGCTGTTTCCAGAACCAGCAGCAATTCTGCACGGAGCCATTAGAGCTTCGGAGCTCCAGCCACGCAGGACTGAGGGCGGCCCCAGCCCCTTCTCAGCAGGCTGCTGCATCTATTCCTGCACAGGCCACCGATGCCTTAGGATTTTAGCTTCTCTACTTTTCATGTATCTGTAATCCTGTAATTCTTTAGTGTGTAACTCCAGACTCCATACACAGTGCTGGCTGCTGTTCTCCCATTTTGGGCAGACAAAACAAAACAATTCCTCTCCAGGCCTGAAACTCAAGGACACCTCACTGCCTCAGGCCCCAAGAGATGTAAATAACAGAGGGGAGGAAGAGCAAACCTGGAGTAAATGACTTCATTACCTGAAGCTGTAATTGGGGGATTAACCCCCGATATGCAAATGAACCAAACTTATAAAAGGATGAAAAACCCGTGACCCATTGTCCATTTTAGGGTGTAGCCCCTGGCTGGGCTCTGACTGCCCTAAATGTACCTGAAGGCCCTTCAATAAATAGAACTGCTTTTTATTATTTTAATTTTGTCTGGCCTCTGTTTTTAGGTAGTCCCAACAAGGCATCACCACATTCCACAGGGCTCAAGAGAATTGTGTGCATTATCCTGTGCATACCCAGATCCAGTTTTACTCTGGCATTGGTCCCAGCCAACCTGCCAGGGAGAGGAGAACGGAGGTTCAAGGGACCTGCTCCAACCCCTCCTGCTGCATCCAGCGTTTCCCACTCTCCTGACATCGCTCCTTGCCCTCTCCCTTCCCCCCGTGCACCTCAGATAAGTGACATTTAATTACACGGAATAAAAAACCTCTTCCCCTCTTGTCATCAGGCAAACACAACATAAGAGTACAGATGCTGGCACACTGTAAGAAAAAACAGAAGAAGAAAAAAGAAAACCAAAGAAAATGGCAAATGTAAATTTTTCACAGTAGGGAATCCTTTTCCTTATGAGGTGACCTAGATTCTCAAACAAAGGGATTCCCTTTCTGTACTGTATCTATGCCTTATTAAATTAAGAAGGAATTTTTATTCTATTTTATTGCTTTGTTCACCTAGAAATGCAATAGAAAAGCTTTTTATATTTGGCAAAATAAGGAACACCAAGGCAAAGACTACCATGGAGATCCAGAGGTGTGAGGGAAAGGAAAAAAAAACAGAAAAAAGTGGGTCAGATTTGGTCTCAGCGATAGTTCAGTCTTTTCATCTGCAATGTAAACCATAATACTTGCACGTTAATAAAGCACAAACAGGCGTGAACCAAAACTTACAGAAAAAGCATTTGTAGAAGTCTGAATGTTTGATTACACAAATCCTCAAGAGGAGAAGGCTTAAAAGAATCTACAATATGCAACCCATCATCCAAAGTCATGAGATTTTGTGGGGTTTTTAAGAGGATGTCAGGTTTTTTGTATGTTTTTAAGAAGGGGGGTGTTTATTTTTAGATGACAAATGCTCCCTATAAATTTACTTTAGTGAGATAGATCAGTGATAGAAATCTTTGCAGGTGGTGATTATGAATTTTAAGATTATATACCTAATAGAAAAATATAATCTTGAATTTTAGGCCAAATTTTATGGGTTCAGCATTATTATATTAAATATAACCAGTACTTTTTCTGTTATAGACACACCTCCCTACAGAATGCATTAATGATTCTGAATATTATATCTTGGGGTGGACAAGATGCAGGAGAGCTATCCCTGATTTCTTCTTCTGTTAGAGGCCACTAAATTACAGAAAATAAACCACCTGGAATTTCAGATTGAAATATAGCTTAAGATAGCAGAAAATAATAAAAATTCTCTAGTTCTCAATTAATACTCTCTGTCATTTTACATAATACAAACTAGACTCTGAGGATTTTCTCTAAATCATGTATTTGAGGACTAGGAGTCCTGGTTACTGACTCTACATTAGTAATTTATGTGGAAAAAAATCCTCGGGCTCATGAAATTAATCTAGAGTCTTACACAGATTACAGAAGGAATTATGCACACAGTTATTCAGACAAAATCCATGATTTCCACAGCAGAGCTGCCTTTTCCTTGGAAGCCACTCAAGGAATGGTATCATTTAAGTTTAATGTCAATTCTAGAAGTGGAAAGTCTGCAGCTTAGATCTGCATTGACTGGGAACTACAGCAAGCTGAGGGAAACATGAAAGTGGAACAATATTGGGTAAAAGCAGGGACACGTCCCCGGCTGGCCAGGCTGGAGCAGCTCAGTCACACTGGGTGATGTGCAGTGTTTGGAGCAATTTCAGTTCCTCCAACATGTCAAAGAAAGGGCAGTAGGGAATTGCTCTTAAAAGGGGATTTATTCTCCATTTTATGATCTCGGTTTTCTGTCGGCTATGAACAAATATTGCTGAAATTTATTACAGGGATAGGACCTCTTGAGGCACTGGAGAAAGGATTTTTCCCCACATATTTTGTTGGTTTTCCTAGTTTAAGCATCTGTGCTTGAAGAAAAGGATTCAGGCATTTAAGGCCCTTGGTAAATCTTTGTTATTTCTGCTGTAAACCCTTCATGTCCCCCAGAATTAGCTGTAAATGAGGATACCTACAGGATGGAGCTATAGGAATTAATGCACTAAAGCTACTGAGGAGATGTGACAGATGGAAGGAGTCAGTAGAGGTCTCAACCCCAAATCACAGGAAATTCCAACAGCTCTGGAAGTCCAGTTCTTCAATTTCCCATTGTTTAACATTCACTAAACAAACGCATCACCAATTGCAGTACTAAGAATTTTTGAGGCTGACAAAATGTCTCCATGTTCCTGTACAAACCATACACACGGCAAAAAAAACTTAGTGAGAGGATGAACAGCTGGAGTTGCTAATCTCTTACGTGGTCTCACACAAAGAAAAAACAAAAATCTGTGTAGCTCCTCCAGCATGGAGGAGTGCTGGGCAGGATGTCTGCATCCTTTGGTGATCCTGATGGGCCAAGCCTCTAAGTTGTTGGGGGAGAAGTGTGGGATGCCACAAGAACATTATGACAGCCTGAGGAAAAAGGGGTGGAAAAGGAAGGAATCAGGCAGAGAAGAGGCCTGGACAGGTGGCAGCAGCTGGAACAAGACATTTTCCTTGCTCGGCATAAGAGCTGATGCCAGTTATCTCCAACAGGATGCCCTCTTCCTGCTCTGAGATTGGATATTTAGCACCAGTTCCTCCCCGAGAATCTCACTTTCTGTAAGAATTGGAGTTTTTATTTGTAATTCTCATGCTGGGGATGTGAGGGTGGGTGTTAGGGATGCCTGGATCACACGGTGCAGGCAGGTGGATGGAAGAGGCAGTGAGGTCAGGGGGAACACCAGCCCATCCCCCTGCCATCGTTTAATCTGCCTGTCAATGTTTGGTACTTGGGCTGCTCGGCCTCCTCTCCCCTGCTGTGCTGAATCAAAGCTTCATAAAGTCCCTGCTCTTCTCAGAATGCAAAAGCAGCACTTGTGACAGGCAGAAAATATTACTGCTGGCACTGGGTTGTCACTTCATCAGAGGAGAACCACACAAGCAAAAATCCTGCACAATATGAAGGAAATTATGTTGTCCGTCCCCTGGAAGAATAAAATCTGCATTTAGCACTTGAGATCAGCAACAATTGCATGCAAAGCCTGGGGGGAGACATGAAAAACCAGAATACAGAAGAAAGAGAAGATATGGTAAGGCAAACAGCACGGTATAAAGAAAGGAACATGTCTGGCCAGTAGTCCATTATACATTTGTGTAACACACAAAACCAGAACTGAACCAAAGCAGACCAAAACCAGTTTGTATTTTGGCTTTTTGAGTGAATTTTGAAGCACTCCAAACTGGTGTTCCTCTAAGAAAGCTGTGATAGGAGAATGGACTGAATTCTAGCTGGATACCTAGAACATCAGTTTACTTAATAAAAAATACAAGCTTTAAAATTATAGGACATCTCCTTGAAGTGTTTCCCAAGAAGCACCCTCCTGACTTGAAAACATCACTTGGACTTTTCCCTCTCTCACAACTTTGTGAAATTGGGGATGTGCTTATGTGCTTATATATTCCTTATGGAATGATACATAACAATAATCAACTACATAAAACCCCATGCCTGTCTCATAAGAACTGGAACTTTCTCTAGTTCTACGGATTGCTCTATATTGCTGCATTCAAGTTCTAAAGTTATGACAGTCAATAATTCATGAAATCACCAAGTTTATGGCTTGGGTGTCATTAGAACAGAATGCAAAATCTTGACCATTTATAAAAAAATGCACCAAATGTAAAAGCTGGGTTTCATTACCAGCTAAGCAATGGCAAAAATCTACTATGGAAAATAAGGCAGGCAATACTGACACTTGTGGTCATTTCTAGATTGCTATTTTTCATTCACTTACAAATGTGTCTGGGAGAGTTAAGAAACATGTTGGGATCTCAAAGTAGCCAAGCACATTCCAAGTATTTGCCAACCCTGTCTCCAGTCCAGCTGAACTTACTGGAGTATTCTTTCTGAAGGAAAGAGGAGAATGGCCACTGGCTATATATATAATAATTCTTAACATGGAAAATTAAAACGAAGCATTTATGACACTCTGTATTAGCACATTTCCAGAAGGCAAAAATAAAGCTTAAAAGCAAGAATAACCAACCTCGAAAATGTTGCCATTCATCATTCTGAACTGTCACTTGAAAGGTTTTCAGCACATTACAGTTGATATAATACTGCATTTTACTATGATAAAGTGCAAGAAACTTTGCAAAGTATTTCTGGAGTATGCAGGAAGCACAGGCCATATGGGAATAGTGATAGGTCAGCTATGACCTAAGCGTTTAAACTCTCACGGGGCTTGTGCCACCAGGCAGAAGTTACCAGGCAGGACATGCCTGACTACTGCAATTATTCCAGATTAGTTGGAGGAATTTCTGCTCGTGTTGTCAAGACAGAACTTTACTGAACCACTCAGCCTAAGAGTTTATTATGAAACCAGTTAGACAAGACTCTACTGACACCCTCTAAAAACGACACATAAAGTTTTTGAAAGAAAATGTTCCAAACCTCCCCAAGTTAGTTTTGCATTGGTGCATTTGGCTCAGCTCAGGGTGCTGGGAGCAGCCCGCTCCTGTCCCTGTCCGTGTGCAGGACTCGCTGAGCGCTCCCGGTTCCCGGTCCCGGGAACTCTGCCTGTCCCTCTCAGGCTGTGCATCCTCACTCACTCCCTGGAGCCTCCCGAGGTGGCCGCCTCTCGAACACTAACACTGCCGCTTCTAATTTCGGGTGTAACCATAGGAACACCACAGCACTCGCTGCTCCCTGCGAGGAGAACAAGCAGTGCGCTGACCCTTCGCACCGGGACTGGGCTGAAGTAAAACTCATCCCAACCTCCAGCCCTGTGAGATTACCAAAACCTGCAGCTCCTATTTCCAGTGCAAAGCGAGACCTGCCCTCCTGAAATACCCACAAACACATGGGATCACAGGAAAGTAGCAAAGAACAAAGTGCTATGAAAGAAAAGGATATTCTTCCCAAAACTTTGACTCTAAAGTTACATCAGCCACTCCCACATGGAAAGCAGTACAAAAATCAAAGTTTTTTCTTACTTTTCTGTAAGATGACCAAAGACCTGCTCATCCTTATTTAAAAAAAATGAACAAAAAAATTAGCCATTAGTATTTAAGAATTCAATACTCGATTTGTTCACAAGGCAAGATGACAATTTTTACACATATCAACAGACAACAGCTCTGCCTGAACTTTACAGGCTACACACAAGGGATATGGCCATTTAATTAAAAGCCAAAGCTGATGTCTGTTCCCTTCTAAATTTACTTTAAAAAGGATTCTATTTAGAAAAACAGCCCTTGGGATTTTTGTACCTTTAATATTTGCTAATGAGCATTTACAGAAAAACAGACAGCTCTGCCCCATCCAATGTAATGCCTAAACAAGCTGCCTATGGCTCCCAAGCCTTAGGAGCTACACCAGGTACAGTGCAGCAATAGCAAATAAATTAAGTTGAAGCAGCATGGATTTTAATAACCATTCTGTTGAGATCTGAACTCGTTTCCCAAACACAAGGTTATGTGTCTTACCTGAAAATTCCAAACTGCGAGGCAGATTTACCCGTTTGTGTTTGACACAGGCATTACTTCCTTCTGCCGAAGCCCCCGTGGGTGCACTGACCACATGAATGACCCCCTTGGCTCCTTACTCACAGCCCAGAGTAAACTGGGAGGACTCCCGGCCAACTCTCACACATCTCTGGGCATCAGCAGCAGACTCCACAAATTCTGGACATTACACAGGGCAGGGATAAGAAAGCTTTGTGTGTTTAAGTGGGAAATTGAGCAGTCTGGGCACATATGGAACCTTTCAATGCTCTGATTCTCCATTATTCACAAAGGTCCCAGATCAGTAAGTGGTGCTGGACACAAGCCCTCTTCTCATGCTCCACCCCCACACTGACCCCTCCCCTCCAGTTTTGAAACGCTGCTTTTTTTAGACCGGAGAAGATACAAAGTCTTTCCTGATACGCACTTTATATTTATAATTGCTATTTAGGATATATGCTCATGATCCTAACATGTCCTCAGATAGGATCAAAGGATTTGTGGAAATTGTTATTAGGTTAGGAAATGCATGCATTACAAACAAGACTAAATTAATAGAGAAAGTTAGTGTACATAGATGATTTAGTTAGGAGGATCTAAATCTGATTACGTTTCTAGTAAATTATCATAATATGCATCTAGAATAATAAAAGACACTGACTGCCTGGGGAACCCTTATTTCCCAGTAAGGGACATGCCTAGCCCCAATCCTACAAATCAGACACACCAGATAAATTCCAGTTTCTTCACCCTTTGGCTAAAAAAAAAAAAGTCTAAAGAGCTAGTCATTAGCTTTTCAAAACAGAGTGGGCAAACACAGTGACTAATAAATACCTGGGTAAGTATGCTGCTAGGTCTTTATTTTCCCAGCTATCTATTGTGGTATTTTATTTATATAGTAAATATAGTAAGATGCTTCAGCACAGAAGGGTCAGTCATTGAAAGGAGAGAAGTGAAAGGAACACAGGTTGTCTTAGGACCAAAAAGACAAATTTTATGATACAGGTATGTCTGTAAGAGACAAAAGACATTTTAGGCTCATCAATAATTGAAACGAAGTGCCCCTGACTCTGCAATGCCAGACTCCAGGCTGTACCACAGCAGAAAGCCATTAACAGCAGAGAGGCAGCTTAACAGCATGTGCTTATACATCAGTGTTGTTCAGCCTAATTGAATAACCTCAGATAACAAAAAGCAGCTTTCAAGGAGTAAGCATGTGTAAAGGAAATATGAGCAAAGAAAGGCATTTTTATCTTTTCTTTGGCATGAAGGCACAAACCATTTGTAGTCCAAGAGAGCCAAATGGGTTAAATCAAGCTTCAGCATTTAAATGCTTATAATTCCCTTGCACTGCAGAACAGCTTTTGGAATATGGGAATAGAACGTCTAGCATTAAAATCCCCCAGAGAATCGTAAGTTACAGTGTCAAGGAAAAGTGAAAACAATCTGTAAAAACCCTCAGCTTTTCACTTAATGATCATATAATTTTTATACTATTCACCTACCACTGTGCATGAAGGGAGTATGTATCATTTATCAAATAGGAGCAAGAGCCTGTAAAGCTTCCTGTCTGCCTTTGGATTTAGTCAAAATGAATGCAAACAATCACGTGGGATTCAGCCAAGCAGTGACGTTAAATTCTGCTCTGTCAGAAGACAGCATCTGTCAAAGCCCACATTTAAACTGCTGCCTGCCTGTGCAGCAGCTGAAGAACTACGGAATGGATTTTATACACCGCGATTCTGGGTTAAAACCGCTCCAAACCGTTTCTATTCCTGCCTAGCAACAATGAAGGAAGGAACGGAGGGAGATCCTATTACTGAAGACAACTGAGGCACTACGCGCCGGCACTCCCCGCTAACATTTCCAGCAGAAATATGGATCCTGGGGAGAGGAGAACACAGCCCTGCATTGTCCGAGCCGGGAGACAGCAGATGTGAGAGCCCCAGCGCAGCGGCTGCGAGCTGCAGCGGCGGTGAGCGGCACCCAGAGCCCGGCAGCGGCCGCAGCTCCTGCCCGTGCCTTTGTCTGCAGCATGAACAGCGAGCCCCGGGCCAAGGACGCCGCCGGGCAGCGGGGAAGGTAACGCGGCGCCGGCGGGCAGATGGACACCGCGATCCCGAGCGCAGCGGCCGCAGCCAGCACGGCCGCCGGGGGATGTGCGCATGGCCCAGAGCATCTTTCGGGCTGAAGTGATGGCGAGCCCAAACTCTTTTCTGTGGGTATAATCCTGCACCACAAATGGCCTGACCAAGGAAGGTATGTCAAACCCTCGTGTGTGCTGTTCGTTCGCTTGTCTGTTGCCTTTTCAGCCATTGCAGATAACGATCGCTCCTAATTTGCAGCGCCCCGAGATAACACTGTCTGTGAGCAGGGAGGAAGAATTCTAGCAGGTTTTGCTCTCCCCCAGCACAATGTCACTCCCTTACACTGACTCAGTGCACTGCTCACAGGCTGCCAAGGCTGGCGCGGCTGGAGAGGAAGGATTAAAGGGATAATGGAGCTCCCGTAATGATTGCTTTTAACTGAGAAATTAAAAACTCAAACCCCTCCAACAGAGAAAAACCAGTTAGAAATCCTCTCAAACTAGGTCAGAATTAATCCTTATCTGAAGTAATCTTAAAGCATGGCAAAATGGCCATAATGTGACATACCGAGAGCACTGAACCATCCAAACAGACCACGCAGTCAAAAGACATTATCCTAGAAGTCCCTTTTTACACTTGCTTTTCTGCCCCCCAAACACAAGCAAAATGTCACCAGGGCACTACCGGCCAAGCATAAACTGGGAGCATGCAAAAGGCTGGGCACGATTGTAACCATCAGCAGCGCAACCAGGCACCACGATTCACAAGTAACATCAGGCTCCCCGGCATCCCAAAAGGAAACCTTCAAACACTACACACTCAAAATGGTAAGCACGTAACTTATCTCCTGCCATCACTGCCATTTCTGTTTAATGTGAAAACACTGACTGTTTAACTTGGACTGTAAAATGACATTCCAGCTAATTGCCATTCATTCCTATTTATTGTTGAAATTTCAGTACTTCGTCACTACTGGCAAAAAAAAAGGATGAATATTTACAATACAAATTTAAGACCTACATCTATAGCAATTCAATACACCACAGACGGAAAGTGCTTATCTGCAGAATCTACCGATAAGCTATAATAAATCATTAAACATCAATATAAATGTGCTTTCTTTGCCCAAGGCAATGCCAACATGAAATAAAACAACTGCAACTGGAAAGAGTTCACAAACCAAGGGATGCAGCACTCAACAGACAGCGGTTTCAGATCAGTTTTAAGATATTTAGAATATAAAGTCACTTAGAGAACTTTTAAAACAATAACAAAGAATGTACCTTCAGGCAACACTCCAGGAGAAGCACACCTGGCTAATGCAAGACATTGGTATCAAACATTTAAAAACAGGCACATCAAACCTTATCCCAAATAGTGCTTCGTGCAAAAGACTAATGGAGTTTGTAAGGGAAGTCAGGCACATTAAATGAGGCCCAATATGCAAGAGCTGTTCATTAGAATACACACTCAGGCTGCCTTTTGAACTCTTCCCTCTAATTTAAGAGTTTGCCCACACAGCTAATCAAAATATGAAAATCCAAAACGTGTGAATAGGAAGTCGAATGCTTCAATTTGCAAAGCTGTAATTATAGAGCAGAACTGCAAGTACCAGGAACCAAAACACCAGCAGAGCACAGACCACAAATAAAAATTCAAGAGGCATTCACAGTTTATGTATTTGGCATTTGATAATGCATCAGTGACTGCACTGTCAAGTGCCAAAAATGAAGCAGCATTATCATAAATAACATCTCCAAAATGCAGTTACATGCCACAACACACTCTCAGAGGACAAGGCTGAGTGTTCTAGAGACCCTCTGCTGCACTTAGGTTTTCTTATCTACCGTCAAGAGTTGCTGCCTCTTCATAACCTTTCTGTGAAATGGAATTGTAAGTGTTTGGGCAAAAAAAAGTAATGCTCTATCCCTAATTAAGTGTGAGAAAATAATATTTTCATTATACTATTTGATGGTGGGTTTACTATCTATTGACAGTTTTTTACATTATTTCTAAACAGTGCACCCTAGCATGTAATTTTTTTTTTCAAGGTACAATTGTTGTTGCTGTATTGTCAATGCTTAATACCCCACTGTATATTTTGAAATGTTTTACACACAAACTGCAAAGAAAATGAGCCCAGGTTATTTGGGTTTTTTCAGTCAACAGCTTTATGAAGCTGAAAAATAGATGTGGGTGCTTCCCCTATTCATAAAATGCCTTTTTAAAGGGCAAGCAGAGACAGATCTTCTAAGACACTGCTACCTTGAAAAATCAGGGAAATATGTAAAAATCCAAGGAAATATGATTCTCTTAAAATGTCTTCTGATTCTAGTTCTGTTCCTCACTGTAAAACTTATTTTCATGTGCACTATGTGATCATGCAGTTTAATAAAAGAAGGTTTTGGCCATTGCAACTGCCTTTGCTGGGACATTTCCTTGGTGCATGAGGGAAACACAGCACCTGCAAACAGTCTGCAGTTTACACAAATATTGATGTAACTTAAGATTCTCACTTTTGCCTATTGCCTTATCAAAGCAGGTGCACAACAAAACACTACCTCAGTTGAAGACTGATTAGAGATTAGCAGTGCTGTGCACTTTTGCGGAAGTATTTCCATCTAATTACTGTAGTTTTATAACTGGAACAATTCAGTGTGACAAAATTAATCTGAGTTCTAGCTGCTACTCCACATTCATGAAATTCTGGCTTTGATTTCCTTCCGAAACTGTGGATGCATGCAATGGAAAGATAATTAATCAAACATTCCCACTGCTGCTCTCCAATCTGCCATCAAACAATTAACTTCCCTGAGATGTGGGCTAGCCTTTGAAGTGACATTTATGTTTGCTTATGCAGAGATATTCCCGAACAGCTGAGTGTTCATTTACAACTCACTGCACACTGCAGATGAACTAAAAATTACGAGTTTTGAGGCGAGGCTTCTGTTTTTCAGCAGGCAGAAGCAGGTGCAAGTGGCCAGATAAACACAACTCTTGCACATTTGGGGCGTATCTTCTTTTACATAAGGACAACACTCGAGTTAAAGCAGCGCAAGCGTGGAGTGTCAGGTTAATTCCTGAACTACACAGTTTAGACACAAGCGTTTATGATTTTTACATAGGCAGCCGAGTCTGCGGGAAGTGGCATCAGCCCCGAACAGTTCCACAGGAAAATCAGAGACTTTCAGCTTTGAAACAGAACGCAGGAAAGCAGCTCCACGGCACTGGGCCGGCGCGGAGGCGCCGCTCGGGTGTTCCCGGCCGGGCTCGGGTGTGCTCGGGTGTTCCCGGCCGGGCTCGGGTGTGCTCGGGTGTTCCCCGGCCGGGCTCGGGTCTTCCCGGGCCGAGCTCGGGTCTTCCCGGGCCGCGTTCGGGTGTTCCCGAAGGCTCGCGGCGCGCGCGCCCCTCTCGCGTCACAATGCCTGCGCAGCGGCGCCCCCTGGCGGGTCGCTGAGGCGGCGGCCCGGCCGCGAGGCAGCCGCGGCTCGCTCCGGAGGGTGTTGTAAAGATACCGGCAGTAAGTAAAATAAACATCAGTTCTACCCCTCTCCCCGCCCTTCCGAAACACAAATATTCCCTCTCGTGAACGGCGCAGACTGGATGCTGCATCACACACATGCCGCTTAATATCCTATTATTCCATTGACATCTCCTCTTAAATTACTTCCTTACAACGTTAAACCCTGTAATTTCCCACGTAATGTATCACTTAGTTTTTAAACGCACAAATTAATCCAAATATTGGTTTAAGAAGATAGCGAAGCAATTAACAAATTACATATTTCTATTAGAAACAGCATTTTCTATGGACTCTCATTCAACTGTCATCCTTTTTCCTATACAAAACCCTAGGGCCCAGGAATAAATTAGAGCAAATGGAAAATCGCAAACGAATTGCTACTGTGCAGTGAAAGGTTCATTTACGAGATGATGTGATCAGCTTTTAATATGCAGCATCATGAAGCTGCCATATTGACTCTGCTCCTGAATATGAACAAAAATTTAAGAGAAAATGAAGCACAGACTACTTTGGCACTTTTTCCTACAGCTACAGCTGCTGGTCAGAATACTTGAAATTTCCAACTGCTATGAGAAGTACAGTGGTTACATATATTATAGAGGCAAAAAACCCCAAACCAGAATCATGCTCATCAGATAGCTGGCCAGAAACTTAGTCCTGAGCAGTTTGATTTCCAGTTAACATGATCACGACCCAAGATCTCTGCCTACTATAAATCAAGAGCTTGATTTTAATTCAGCAGCCTCTGAGCCTGGCTCCACAGCCCAGCGTTCCATTCAGTGCTTTCCTCCAGCACGGAGCAGAAGGTGAAAGGTGCCTGAAAGGTGACCGAGGATGTTATCCTGCACCAGCGTCTGAGGGCTGTGCAGTGAGGTTACTGGACCCTGAAAATTAATTTTGACAGGTGCATCTTCTCATTGAGTCTCCTTGCACAGTGGGGGCCGGTGGAGATGTGCCAGGCAGTGTCCTGTGACTAACACAGCTCTGCCATCACCAACCCTGCGCCGTCTGTCCCACCACCAGGCATGGCCATTTGCAAAAAGGGCTTTAAACTGTGAGCCATCCCAGCCTCTGCATGTCAAATCAATTTTAATTAATGCCAATAAACCTTCCATCTGCCAGCAAGGCTTTTTCATTCAGTCCTTCTCAGACGCTCTACAAGGATTTTACAGCCATGGATATGAAGCTGTTTACGTCTACTTCACACTTTTTCCTGCTAACGTGAACCATTTTTTTATCTCTTTATCGTTGGTATCTAGGGTGTTTGTTGAAACTTTTTCCATGAAGGAAACCATTTTTAGAAGGTAACAAATCAAATCATAAAACAAGGTTGGCTTTTAGCATAAGTCCAATCTTGTTTCCATTGACTTGGGCTATTTTTTAAAAAAAGTAAATTTAACTCAAATGTATGTTTATATCTAGTTTCTATTTGTAACATTTTATATTACGAGTGTGTAAAATGAAAGATTTCTGATTTTTCTTTTTACTCTTTGCAGAGTGAGCCATTTGCAGACAATTGCTCAACACGAACAAAGGAAAATGAATACCAAAGAATAGCAGTGGATTCTAAACCAATTGGAAAAGCCTTTTCTTGAGCATTGTCTCATATCCCCTCACTGGATCCTTACAACATGCTTCAGTGGAGGAGACGACACTGCTGCTTGGCCAAGATGACCTGGAATACCAAAAGGTCTCTGTTTCGCACCCATCTCATTGGCCTGGTCTCTCTGGTGTTTCTTTTTGCCATGTTTCTGTTCTTCAACCACCACGACTGGCTGCCAGGCAAGGCTGGGTTCAGAGACAACCCCATGGCTTACACCATTCGAGGATTTAGGTCTACAAAGAGTGAGAGCAACCACAGCTTTCTGAGGAACACATGGAGAGATGCTGTGCCTCAGACCCTGAGGCCTCAGGCAGTTACCAACCCAAACAACACGGATCTGTCCCCGCAGGGAGTAACCGGCTTGGAGAACACCCTCAGCGCCAATGGAAGTATTTACGAGAGAGGCACTGGGCATCCAACCTCCTATCATTTCAAATACATCATCAACGAGCCTGACAAGTGCCAGGAGAAGACCCCTTTTCTAATACTGCTCATAGCTGCAGAGCCAGGCCAGGTGGAGGCCAGACAAGCAATCCGACAGACCTGGGGCAACGAGAGCCTGACACCTGGCATCCAGATCGTGCGGATTTTTTTGTTGGGCTTAAGCACCAAGGTAAATGGATACCTCCAGCGAACCATCCTTGAGGAAAGCAGGCAGTACCACGACATCATTCAACAGGAATACTTAGACACCTACTATAATTTAACTATTAAAACTCTGATGGGAATGAACTGGGTTGCGACCTACTGTCCACACGTTCCCTATGTTATGAAAACTGATAGTGATATGTTTGTCAATACTGAGTATTTAATACACAAGCTTCTGAAACCAGAACTTCCTCCGAGGCACAAGTATTTTACAGGTTATTTAATGAGAGGTTATGCACCTAATAGGAACAAGGACAGCAAGTGGTATATGCCACCTGATTTGTACCCGAGCGAACGTTACCCTGTGTTCTGCTCTGGAACCGGTTATGTTTTTTCTGGAGACTTGGCAGAAAAAATCTTTAAGGTCTCCCTAAGCATCAGACGTTTACACTTAGAGGATGTGTACGTGGGGATCTGTCTCGCCAAGCTGCGGATTGACCCCATGCCCCCGCCCAACGAGTTTGTCTTCAATCACTGGCGAGTTTCTTACTCCAGCTGTAAATACAGCCACCTCATTACCTCCCATCAGTTCCAGCCTAGCGAACTGATCAAATACTGGAACCACTTGCAGCAGAACAAGCACAGCGCCTGCGCCAATGCGGCCAAGGACAAGGCCGGCCGGTACCGCCACCGCCGGCTGCACTGAGGGCCGGCGCCGCCGCGGCCCCGTGTAAATACCCCGCACCGACCGCATGGACCGCGCCGCGGAGCAGCCCGAGCGCTGCGCCGGCGGGAGATTATTTTTTTAAGTTAAAAGGAAAAAAAAAGTATAGCTCTTGAATATTATGAAATTATAACCAAAAGGTTTTCCCAGCGAATTTGAGATTATTAAAAAAAAAAAAGGAAAAAAAAAAAAAAGATGGTATATAAGGATTTCTGTGTTAATGTGCAATAATAAGCATGCACACTTTGGTGGTACAATTGCTGATTTATGTGCCAATAAAATATAATTGAGCATATTTTCCACACTAAAATTTTATTTTAAAAAGTGCATTCATAGCGCTAGTTCTCTTCCATGTAATGATTTCTTGTTATCTAGAACTGCTATAAAATGAAAAATTAAAAACCAAGGAAATGCACAAAGGGCAGGTCAGTTTTACCTTCAAATGCCACATGACAATTATTATACACTTCTTTAATGTACAACACATGTAGCAACGTCACAATTTAGTAAGACACTACCAATGAATTCTAAAGCACTAAAAAAGTACTTCCTTGAAGTAGGCCCAGTCTTTGGGAAGTTTGCTTATTTGGTTTGGAAGGAGAGAGAAATGAAACTAAAGTTGCAAAGACTTGCTTCGTACATCGCCTTCAGAAATGCAAGTGGTGTTCTGGATGCAACCTGATTGTCCACAGAGAGCTGCCCAAAAGTTACTTCACTCTCTAGAAGTCACAGGACAAGCTCCTAAAATCTGGTGCCAAGTAACATTCATTCCAGTTGGCACCGTCATGCAAATTCATTGCATCTGCTGTTAATTTCCCTACATACCTTCAGGGTAACTCAAAGGCTGATGAGAAATGTAAAACCCAAGTTCCAGCCTTGCGCCGTTCTTGACAAAGTTGCATTTTGTGCAGAGGGGGAGAAAACGAATCAAATGTGTTGATTTTGCTCTTTCCTGTCTGACCAAAACCAAGGATCAGCCAAGTGAAAGCACATCTGCTGGAGAAAATTAAGCCCCACACCTGAGTTTATAGGTGGGGAAGACGAGGTCACAAGAAGATTGAGAGTTCCAGCCAGCAATATGGGCAGGAACAAAATCTAAGCAATTTGAAGTCACAACATGTACCACTGAAAATAAATTGTGAGAAGTGGGTTAAATCTATTTACAGGTTTCCAGTTTTCTAACAAACAGAACTTTTAAAGCTTATTTTCCAACTGTTACAGCAGAGTTCTATCAGGTTCAGGTTATTACTGCTTGTCACAGTGCAAGGGTAAGCAACACCCACCTCTGATTTAGCAGCAAATGACCAAACTGCAATTAGTTTTCTGTTTGACTGGGACTTTTTAATTGGATAAAATACAAATATTTGATGTACTTTTATTATTTAATAAAATTGATTATATTTATGGTCTTAAGATTTCACTTTTTCTGGGAAAGCTGCTCAGGAAGAAAGAAATTTCTAGCTTTGGCATTACTTGGTTTTTCTAGTGTTCCCTAGTCCTTAAAGCCTGGTTTTCATGCACAGTACAGGGATCACAGCAGGGTTTTCTCCCTTGTAATGAGAAGACAAATCATATTACTGAGCCTTCGCAGCAGCTCTCGGGCTGGCAGGCTGCAGGAACTCTCACACGTGAACAGACTGCAAGGCACTGGGTGCACCTCTGAAGCGATTCCAGCAGCTCCTGAGGAAGGTGGGGCATGGGAATTTGCTCAACACCATTTTTTGGTGATCCTCCACTAAATTTTTTCCTCAGCTGTATTTGAGGTTTGTTAATTGTACATTTGTGCATTTCCAACACACCTCAAATCATATAAATGTCTGGTTTTGGGGAAAGCAAATACCTGTAAAAGTAAGAACTCTCTCCTGCGGAGATTTCTCCAACTAAATTGGAAGTTCCTGTGCTCAGTTTACGTGCTGCCTGTTGGCATTCCTGTGAGAGAGCTGCCTGGGCAGACCTTTGGGACTGTGCCTGCAGCCCCCAGTGCAGTTTTCCCCACTCCGTGTGCTGCTCGCTCCCAGCTACCGCAGGGCACAGCTGGCATCCAGCTGGGAGGCACATGGCTGCAGGTCACTGGAGGCAGGCTCTGCAGCGCAGCGCCAGCTCCAGACCCCCAGAGCGAGGGTGGGAAGGCAGCTACTGCTGCAGGGGACGGGATTTGGAGGATGTCCAGTCCCATAAGTGGCCTGTCCCCGAGCAGTGCTGGCCAAGGCCGCGGTCTGGCCTCCTGGAGGGGACTTCAGCGCTGCTCGGCGCCCTCCAGCCCCACTGTGATGGACTCCATTTTACCAACTCTGGCTAGTCCTAGATGCTGTTCCTGGCTCCTGGGTGCAGTCCAAGAGGTTAATGCTAACCCTTAAACAGTTTGGCACTTGAACCATCAGGTTTGGCAGCCAAACCCCCTCTCGGGTCCTGCGCTCTGGAGCTGCTGCACGACGCCGATCTGCCCGAGCCTGGCAGAGCCCCAGCACGCTGCCCATGAGTTCAGCATCCCAAACCTCCTGCTGGTTCCAGGGAGAGTGAGGAGCACCAGATGCTAAATAAAAAGTCATTCTTAAAGCCCTCTGAAGGGCCCAACATGATTTTTAAAATTAGTATTAATGTTTGAGTATAAGTTGAACCTACTCTGTAAACATACTTGAATCCTTCTCAAGATGGTCAAAGGCCACTGAAATCATTTGCATCCAAGTACTGTTTTCTTGCACAATTTGTTGCAGAAACAAAAGGGAATCATTTTGTGTGATGAAATATGCAATTACAGAATGAAAACTCTACATTCCTTTCTCTGAATGTTTTACTGTTTTCTAGCTTGTGTTTTAAGCGATTTGCTCACTCTACTAGAATATAAAAACAGTTCACGTTAAAAATAGTGCAATAATTACTTGTATCATTAAAAGCTTGGACAAGTTCTCACTTCCTTTCCCCATAAAGCAAGAAAAAAAAAGCATTTTTCATTAGCAGTAGCATACAGACTTGTAGCTAAAACTCTTATATGTCTGCAATGCAGTAAAAAAGAAAGGAAAAAAGGATATAACTATCCATTGAATATAGAAATACAGGAGTTTGTATCATATTTGCTTTAAACGTTTTTACTTCTCTGTATGTCTGCTTCAGGTTGAAAACAAATATAAAAAGTTAGAATGGCTCAAAAAAAAGTTATGGGAAAAAAAAATTGTAACATCATCAGTACCATCATTATGGCAAAGAAAAATCTTAGAAAAGCTGGCCAAGTAACAAAAATCAGACCTTGGAATTTCATCATTTCCCCATATTTTTTAACTTTCAACTAAATAAAGATTTATGCATTGATAAAGTCCCACCAAAAAAAGTTGCTATTCAACAACAGAACTGTTCCTGTCAAGTCTCCAATTAAATCAGTGATGTGAGATATTTGCACATCACACAGCAACAGAATTAGGAATGGAAAATGCACAAATACAGCTTTTGGTGCAGTAGAACTGATCCCATCCCCTGTCACTGAGGGATCTTTCATGGGTAAAGTTCACAATCTGTTCTAAATTTAAAAAATTACATGTCAAGTTACTTCCAAGCCTCAGTGGTTGTTCTGAGAGAAAATTCAGTGCCCACTAAGATCTTCACTTAAATTTATAAACTTAAATTATGGGATGGCAGTGATCTAGAAGAGATGAGACAGACTGGCTTTCAGGTTAACCTTACTAGAACAGCAATTTAGAATCTGCTTTTCTTTGCAGTGCAGTAATATAAAACGTGTCAGTCCTCATTTACACAATATTTTCAGAATATATCAACATGTTAAGATGTGCATTAGCTGTCTCCAAGCCCAGGCTGAATGGGCCACTGGAGGGGAGGGGAAGCACCTGGAGGCCATTACTGAGACTGCCTCCCCCTTCCCACTGATTTTCCTGAGACGTTAACACAATCCCCAGCACACTTCAATCTAAAATACCTACAGAATCCCACGGGGCAAGAAAACCTTTTCTCTTGAATGAACGCTCGTTTCAATGTGTGGAAACGTCCTGGGAGGAGATGAAAGGGAGAGGGAAGGTGCTAATACAGAAGCTACTATTTCTTCCATTTGTGCTGTGGGGAGGAACAGGCTTGTAAGTGATTTGCAAAAACATCACTTGTTGTTGCCATATTTTCCCAGTTTTAAACGCCATTTCTCAGTCCCTTCTTTATGCTGCCGAATAGCACAAATAAATAAATACTGGACAATCACTCAGTTATACTGTGAGAACTGCACCTCCCAGTGAAGGGTGTTATTGTCCTTCTCATTTCAGCCTGTCCCTTCCAAAGCAGGATGTGACTGGGGCAGTGTCACCCGCTGGCTGAGCACACCTCCTGGGCACGGCACGGGCTGTTATTGCTGCAGAGCCCATCTCCAGCCCATCCAGCCCTGCTCCCTTCCCCAGCCCCTCCGTGGGAGCCCAGGGGAAGCTGCACTGGCAGCTCTGAAACGCTGCACTGTGCAAATGTAGGTCAGCAAGGACAGAACGTGGGCTCTGCTTTGTACCAGCAGTGAACTCAAAGGCTTGCGGGGCAGGAGGCTGGGGGAGGGCTCTGGAAAACAACTTCTTGCAGCAAGTCAGTGAAAAAGGAACTTGGATGTCAGAAAAAGAAGAGCAAAACTAAAAATGCAGCAGCTGATCGCCACCACACGGGCTGGAAATACAGGGCAGGCTCAGGGGCAGGGAAAAGCGTTACAAAAGTGAGGCCAAATCAGAGCGCAGGATCTCGAATTCCAGTCACAAGTGTTCACACTTCTGCACTCAGAGAAAACAGGAACCTATGAGGTAAATCCATTCTTCTAACAAAATGTTTATTTGTGATTGCAGTGCATGTGTTTTATTAAGGCCTGGACCAAATTCCAAGTCAAGACACGATGGCATGAGCAGCAGGTCAGTAACTCCACACACAGGACTGTCAGTGCACAGGCAAACCAAGAGCAAAGCGAATCCCATCACCTGTGCCTGGGACCTGTATTTAATCTTCACACAAAGAGTTCATTTCAGCCTTCACCTGTTCCAGGTTAGCTCAAAGGAAACAGGGCCTGGTACAATATGGTACCTTCCTTTCACAGTTAAAAGACTGCAAAGGAATTCAGCTGAACATGGGATATGGATGAAAACCACCATGCTGCTGTTCTGATATTGCCATGGCAACAGTTACAAGAGCTCTCTTAAGCATTTAAATCTGACAGTTTTCCTGATAGCACTAACTCAATGATAGTAATGATGCAGTTTGGTTCATGAGCTAACTGCTCTATAACCACGGGGTACGAACCGTTCCTGTCGCTGTTCTCAAGACTGTGCTCTCGGTCAAAACGCTCTGACCGAGACAGTAACCTTGAATTACCACTCAGAAAAAAAAAAAAAGAAGAAAAAAAGAAGTCCCTCCAGCTCAGGGAGTACTCATGGCTTAAAGCTTTATGTACTCTCAGAGGTTTGCATTTGAATGCTTAAGTTGTGCACAGTCGGTGTGCGGGGTGGAGAAGTCAAGACTGCTAAAATCTTTGACAGGATTTTTCTCAAAGGGCTTTCATTCGCCTGGGAAGGCTGGAGAAAAAAACCCCAACTTCTGAAGGGTGGATTGAGTTGTTGCTGACCTTCAAGATGTCATTTGCTCAAGAAAAGGGAAGGAGGAAGAAACAGGTGTTTTTATACAATCTTTATCAGATGGTAACCAAAATATTCTTTTTGAAATAACAAAACACTGCCAGCTGCTTTACCTCAGCAGAGGCCAGAGTGCACCGAGGAATACCCAGTGTGCTCTGAGGGCATCACAACAACACCTCCACCTCCTATTAGCCCACTTAGCTTCAGCTAATATTAAGTGGCATTTCAACTGATTAATGTGAATATTCTGTGAAGCACTCACTCTGATCTCCCAGCTGCTCAGTGTGGGCATAATGGAGAAGTCTCTTTTTCTTTACCTCATTAAAAAGTGAAGTGTGTGAAACACGTTTGTCATCCTAACATTTTAAGGATACCAACTTTGATAATGGCTTGCAATATATTCAACTGAAAAAGATTAAGATACTGGAAACAGTGTGAAATCTTTTTAAATTTCCCAAGATGAGAAAAATTCAGATTTCAGAAGGAACAATCATGCTTGCAAGGATCTAAGAGAGGAATCTTTTCAACACAAAAAAGTCTTCAGAAGGTAATGTATTCCCAGTTCTTTTGCTGTTAGCACTTTTTAAAGTTTTATATTATATTAAAAATTAAAAACATCCATGCCATCCTAAAACCACCAAATCCCTCCACACTCTTGAAAAACCACAACCCCACCACATCTTTTCTTGTGGAAAGGCCAAGTGTTCCCATGTCTCAGTAAGGCTCAAAGTTTAAAACGAGGAAAACCAACTGCCACAAGAAATCCTTTGTTAATAAAATACCAGACAAGACACCAAAGGAAACTAAAACCTTACTCACTGCCTTTCCTAAATATTTAACATACCCTGCATTTGAACAAGCTGAGGCCCAAGAACTATTTTGAGAATAAGAATAATCTACAATTTTGCGGGTTTCATTCAGGATTTGTGTGTCACTGTCATCACTTTCCAAAGAAACATCGATTTACGTCACATTTGAAACCTGTTTTGCCCTAACAGATAGGTTGATACAAGACGATAAAACAAAAAATGAAACACTGGAAAGCACCATCTGTGACTCAGTGAAAAATTTAGTGCTGCTACTTAATGCAAATGCCAGTCTTTTTATAGGCATTCTTCCAAAGTCCACCTAGACATTGATTTTTGCAGCCATAAAAATTCAACTCAATTATCCAGCCTTCTGAATGAAGAGAACCAATCTCCCATTGTATCATCCTCAAATAATTTTAAATATTGTATTTTATTGACCGGTTTTAGTGGTTTTAGAAAAGGGTAACATTTTTATGTCCCAAAAGTGTAAGGAAATGAGACAACAATTCAGAGGTGCTCTCAATGTTACCTGAGACTCTAAAATAAAGGTAAATCTCTCATATATACCTGAGGGAACAACTAACCCTTCTATTGCTCAAAAAGCAAATTACAAAGCTTATGCTGTACCCACAGTGAGGCATACCAAAGGGGAAAAGGAAAAACCAACCAAAATCCAACAAACTCACAGAAATCACATTGTTTGTATATAAATGTATCTTCAACACAAAAGTATTTCAATAATACCTCTATTTATGTCATGGGAAAATTCTGTCTTCCATATCTGAAATGATGTTTAAAACCTGATGCAGCAGTTTACGCCTATTATTTGATCAAATTTGACATGGTTTAACAATTTTGGAAGTTATCCACATTAATTAAACAACCTAAGCTTCTCCCTCAATTCTCAAAATGGTAAAAAAATAATAATTAGGGCAACAATGATAGATAATCACAATTCTTTTACTTTACAAAAATTAAAATTTATTCAGAGTTAAAAGCTGTAATTACTACTTCATACTATCCCCTTTTTAAAAAGCAGGCAAATTTGTTTGCTACATCCATCAAAGGTATGATTTTCTTTCTAACCAGAATTCAGCTGAGAAATGGATGCTGCAAATGACTTCAGATACCCAGCTTTCATTAATGTTAATAAAGGGATGACAGCCTCGTGACAATAATGTGGAGGCACTAAGCCTGAGTGAAATATAACGCTGTCCTAGTCATTAAGAAGTGCACTGCCTGGGTCTCTCAACCATTTTAATTTTTTTTTCCCTTCACCATTTCCATATTTCCTACTAGTAAAAGTTAAGCAGTTTGAATGATTTATTGTCCAAATTTCACGCTAGCAGAGCAGAATGGAAAAACTAGAATAAAGTACACAATTACATTTCTTCCCTACCCATCCTCCTATTAATTAAAAAACTTTACACCCATGAACGCACTTCTGTTAAGTAGTATCTTCTGCACACATTTCATAAATTCAGAGTTTTAAGAAACACTACTTTGGTTTTGCCTGTACAACTCCTTATGACAACCAGTCAAGTATTAATGTTTTACCTCATCCAATTCTATAAGAAAAAAAACACCCATGAATCTTGTACTACTTCTTTTTCCATTGTAAAATATTTTACATGGAATAAAGAGAGGTTTTTTCCCCCATTTCTTATCACAATATTCTCTTGGACTTATGAGTATTAGCACCTGAAGCACTGATATAGTACTTGAATCCATCAGACCGTGATTCACCCATAGAATAGATAAATCCTAGGATGTTCATGACAAACCAGAGGAGCATTAAGTGTTGTTTCATTTTTCTCACAACTGTGGAATTGCAGCAAGCAGTCCAGGCTGACATACCCTGGCTAGGACACAGCAAAGTTCTGCAGCAGTCCCAAGGGCAGCCAGTTCAGCACATACAGCTATGATCCCATTTAATTTAAGATAAATTGCAGTGGACAATGCTCACACCCTGAAAGGATGGACACTTCTTCCACAGGTTCTCTGAGCAACCTGTTCCAGTGCCCCGCCACCCTCACAGGAAGCAATTTCTTCCTGACACTTCATTTAAATCTAAATCTCCCCTCATATCTGGAACTGTTCTCCCTTGTCAAAAGCCATTCTCCCTCTGTTTTCTAAGCCCCCCGTGAGGGCTGCGAGGCTGCGCCGGGGTCTCTGCGGGCAGAGCTCTGTTCTACAGGCGGAGCAGCCCCGGTGTCCCAGCCCGTCCCTGCGCGGGGCAGCTCCAGGGACCGCCCCGGTGTCCACCCCAGTGTCCCAGCCCGTCCCTGCGCGGGGCAGCTCCAGGGACCGCCCCAGTGTCCCAGCCCGTCCCTGAGCGGTGCAGCTCCAGTGTCCACCCCAGTGTCCCAGCCCGTCCCTGAGCGGTGCAGCTCCAGGGACCGCCCCGGTGTCCCAGCCCGTCCCTGAGCGGGGCAGCTCCAGGGACCGCCCCAGTGTCCCAGCCCATTCCTGGAGCTGCCCTGGCCCTGCTCCCCCAGATCCGTGTCTGTGGCTGTCTGGTGCTGAGATCTCCAGAGGGTGCAACCCTGGGAGGGTCTCACCAGGGGAACAATCCCCCCCTCCCCTGACCTTCAGCCACCCCTCGGTGGTGGCAGCCCAGGGCTCAGTTGCCCTCCTGCGCTCTGAGGGGACACTGCTGGCTCATGTCCAGCTTTTCATCCCGCAGAACCCCCAGCTCCTTCCATGCAGCTCTTCCTTCTCCCAGCCTGGACTGCCCCAGCCCCAGTGCAGCACCTTTTGCACTGGGCTGTGTTGAACCTCGTTAGGGTCACCTAGGCCTTCACACTCCTCACCATATTCAGCTGTGTACCCCAACTGGACAACTTCCTTTTTCTTTTGATGACACTTTAAGACTTGGGCAAAAATAGCTTTACATATTTGCTGAACATATTTCACACTGGCTTTGTCAGTTACTTGAAGAGAAAAATGATGACAATGAGATGTGTTGCCATAGAAAGAAAAGGCTGCCTCCCACCCACCACAGCCAACTAAAATATTTGGCATTTCATTTGTTTCAGTGGCCAGCACAGACAAGAATGTGTTTGTCCCTGGCTTTTGGGAAGTTAAAAAGAAAAAAAAAAAAAAAAAAGAATTCTTTTTCCAATTGTCAATAAAGCTTTCTTTTCTTCTTGTCCTGTTTCCCTTTTACAACCACCTCTTCAAAGCTAAAGGTTTTCTTGAGTTATCAGAGAGATGTTGTAACCCGCTAGATGCAAGTCTTTGCAAGATGTAATGTGAAAAACAAAGCATTTTCTAAACAAACCCCATAACAATCTCTCTCCTCACCCAAACACCTCAAAAACACATTAAACATTCACTCTCAGGGAAATTTCTAACTAGTCCTTTTAAACAAGTGAACACTAACTCCTTAAAAACCACTTTTTTAAGACTCCCAGAGATGACACAAACCTGACTGCTTCTAGTAAATACCAAACTATGGTTTCTGAATTTTCTATACAACATTTTCAAAGCTTATTAACAAGTTCTAGTACTTTAGAGAATTGGTCATATATTGCAGACCAACTCTTTGCTTAACAGTGGCATCAGATGATCCTAGACCAAATTAAGCTGACTTGTGTCAAAAAGTCCAGTGAGTATAAATAGATGTTGATCAGGACCTGTTATTACCAATACTCTTTCCCTAAGCAGTTGGTAAAATTTAGCCAAGTCACAGAAATATGACCCAGGTTTCCCGATTTACTGAAAAATGTAAGGGCAGAAGACAGGAATTCTCCTACACAGATTCAGCTACAGAGGTGTTGGAATCTAGGGCTGTACCATGCTCCACACATGCAGAATGGGAGCAGAAATTATCTGCACATTTACTGTGCTGCTGCTAACTGCGTTGAATGAAAAACATTTTTAAAAGCCAGTAGAAATCCTTTCGAGTAATGGACAGTAATTACAAACTTTGCAAGTCGTAACACTTCAGTAAGGGTTACACAGTACATCTCTTTCTATTAAACAGGGAGATAAAAGATGCAACACCCACAGAAGTCATTCTTCAGGGGAAATACACAGGCAGGACAAGCACTTAAAAGAGAAAATATTCTGCCCTAAGCAGCTTATGTAAGTAAATAAGTGGACAAATTTTAGGTGGTAGGCTTCAATTCATCAGTTTAAGTACTGGAAATGAGTGTTTTTTCTTGTGTAATGACAATTGAAGTAAAGTGTGAAAGCACTGACTATGCCCTAAAATAAGCAGTCTATTAAGCATCCACAGCAATTTAATTTCCTATTCCTTTCTCAACTTAAACACCCCAAACATAAAAGCAAAACAAAGTACCCTTGTGCTTGCCAACGAAAATAAAACCAAAAGTTAGAAATACCTTTACAAAGTTTAACCTTTTTTTTTTTTTTTTAATATATACACAGAACAAGTGCATTATGAAAAATTTAAAAGATACTGAATTTGCTGCTGGATGTCCATGAGATCCAGAGAATCCTGAGCTGTGCATTCTGGAAAACACACAGGCTTTGCAGGTTAGTTAATAAATGCTGCCATGGCTCTGCATAATCCAGCCATTACTGCCTGGAGTGAAGAGCAGCAGCTGGATCTGACTTGTGGCTCTGGTGCAGATCCCATCTGAAATCCCACAGGAGCCAGCAGAGAGCTCCACACAGCACTGAGAAATGGGACCTCAGCAACAAGAGAGCAGGAATCACATCTGACAGCCGGGGAAGCTGCTCCAAACTGAACGGGTGAACAATGATCTGAAGGTTTCTCAAGATTCAAGGAAAGGTGAGAAGTCAAAACGTATTAATTTAAATGCACTGAATTCCCATGTGAGTTTTCCAATGGAGGAGTAAATTGGCCTTCACTCACTGTAAACCAAGGAAATTAAACTACATCCAGCTCACTAACTTAATTTTATTCCTAAAGACATCACCAGCCAATGGCAATTTAATGCATTATAACTTATGAATGTTGATGTTGTACACTTTGGTAATTTGCTTTAATTTGCTTGAGTGCCTTGATCTAGATATAGCCTTAAGGAATGCTTGTATATTGCCATTTTAGATTGCATCATCCATTGTATTAAGGAGAAAAGGTTATTTGTGAATGGCAGAACCATGAAGCACTTGCTTTAACGGGAAAACACAGACAATTATTGAAGACTCTTAACTTCCTCGTGACTCCCAGCCATGCTCAGGTGGCAACAGCTCCCCCCTGGAAAGATCTGATGTGTTTAATTACAAATGAAATATAAATTAGGATTTTTAGCCCCTTAAAACAAATCCTGGTTTGGGGCACTCAGGAGCTACAACAGATCTGGGAGGGAGTTCCACAAGGCCTTCAAGTCCCCGAAGGGCACTGACTGACAGAGACTCCAAGGCTGCCAGAAAGAACCATGGTTGTGTTTCAGACACAGGGAGGGCTTTTTTCAGCCCAAAGCTTTACACAGCCATTGTTCCTTGACTGTCTTTTGGGCGAGCACAAAGGCACCTCCAGAAACCTATTTATCTGTCACAAAATCCCTTAACAAGCCTGGAATCCAGGAGGAGCCAGTGCTGAGAAAGGCAGGTAACTTGGGAATTTAGATTATTAAATACTTCCCAGCTCAGCACCAGGCTGGAGGCTACCACAGAGAGACGAGGGATTAAAAATCAGTTTATTCCAGGAAGAGAATGCCTGTGAATTTTGCTAAAGAGCACACAGGGTCCACCAGGGGTTTCTCCTTCAGCAGCTTGGTCATAAGGAGTAAGCCAGACTGCAGCCAGGGCTTCATCGACAGAAAAGAAAAATGTTACAATATTAGCAAAAGAACTGTAAGCTAACTAAACTAACTAAAATGAATCAAGATGTAAATAATGTAGGACAGTTCTGAGTTTAAAACATTTTACAGTGAAAAACGAAGAATTAAAAAGCAAATAAGATTCAGAGTAACACCTAAATTTACCCTGAAGCGTAACAGATTCACTACAAATCAGTGTTGGGAGTAAATTAACTACTAATACATAAACCCAGAATACATCTTTGTTTTTCCATCAAGACAATGTCAAAGAGCACATGAAATGTATTACAGGAAGGTATAAATGCCTTTCTGCAATTTAACTAGAAGCAAAACATTCCCTCCCACCCCCATTATCTTCAGACTTGCCAGGGAAGCTCATGCTACTTCCTTCACCCCTGAGAAAATAAAACATCTGCCCACCCCATCAGCTTTTAATCTTCTTATGGACAGAATTAATTTAGCTTCCTTCTGGGGAATGTGGTGGGAGAGGAAACTGGCCAAGCCTACTTGAGCCAAAGTCAGTCTTTTGTTTAAAGGAAAAAAAAAAGAAAAAGAGGGGGGAGGAGGGGGAGAAAATCATAAGCTGTGAACACTCTTTAGTTATGCCACATTCCTGAAGTATCAATACATTTCTATTCATTTCACTGTAGTTTAAATATGACTTCACTAAAGAAACTCCACTTTACTGAACATAAGGCAGGAAGTCCCTGAAGCATGCCAACGATTAAATGTCAGGTTTATCCATCACTTCCATTCCACTTAGGAGAGGCATCAGAAAAAGTTCCATTATTCCCTTGAAGGTATGATTCTTATTCATAACGGAGAACCTTCACAAATATTAGTATACTAGTAACACAGTCCTAGTGCTTCACTTCAATCCATTCTGCATCTTAACCTGGAGGATGTTGGGTACTTATTTCCTTTTATATTCTGTTCCTCTCAGCTCCATATAAAGCAGTAATAAAATAATGGTTGAAAATATTTTCTGTGTACTGCAAATTTCCGTCTCTGAAATGTCCCCTGCATATGGATTACAGTTATGATACTCATTCTTTAAAATTCTCTAATACCCACATTTGTATTTGAAGGGATTACAGTTCACAGTGTTTGCTCCTACAAGCCAAGTGCAGGCAGCTTTCCAGAGAAGAAAATAAAAGGACATTAAGAGTCGTGCTGAGGCCTGCCAGGGGAAGGAATATAAGAGACACATTGGATCCGTGGTTCTCTTGTGCAGTACAATAACACACATATGCAAGCTACCCTTATTAAATATTTAGCTCACCTTAGGTGAGCAAACTGCCTGATTAGGCACTTTCATTACTCTGAATGGGAGCTGTAACAAACAAGTAAATACAGATTTCAAAAGATTTCAGCTATGAACAAGGAAGTTGATTTATTTATTAAAACTTCACCTATGAAATCCAAGCCAGCTATAAAAATACCCTTTAAAGTCAGATGTAACATTACACAGGCAGCTCAGAGTCCCTTTAGATTTTAATTTCTAAAAAGCATTATGATCCATTTAGGATTTTAATATGTATTTTACTACTTTAATCTGCATTTCACCTGCTGTTCATGTCATTTTTGGAAGCTTTTTCTTGACATTATTTTCCAGACATAATTATACATGTGAAAGCTACTACAAAAATCATTGTTTGCTACAGCACACAACATCGCCCTAAAACAGAATGGCTTTTATACACCAATCTGAGGTAGCTGCATATGTTCTGTATATTATTATATATTGTATCTATTATTAGCTACGAAACATTTGGCTTAAGGCATTATAAAGCCCTCTCTATCCACAAGTCTTTTTAGTTAGCAATCCTGATAAAGCACAACTAATCAGGCAGGTTATCTGCTTTAATGATGACTGTATTCCATTTTCATTTCGGTTGTAGGTAAATCTGTTTGCTGACTGATGCCAGCTGCTCCAAAGGTAACTGGGAAGTCAGGCTGA
Source organism: Pomatostomus ruficeps (assembly GCA_013400735.1). Lineage (NCBI taxonomy): Eukaryota > Metazoa > Chordata > Aves > Passeriformes > Timaliidae > Pomatostomus > Pomatostomus ruficeps. Next base: position 145,321 of record VYZT01054157.1, read on the forward strand.
TGGAGGGTGCTGCATAAGGCACCCTAAAGTCTATCGCAAAGCAAAAGCAGAGTTGGTTATTTCCCCACCTCAGCAAACAGAGCTCTCCTCAGCCTACTTGAGTAACATTCCCTCCCTGCTCCCCCAGTTATGACTCAAAACTACTTCCAAATTTCAATAAAATCTGGAGAAAAGTTATTGCCTTTGTCAACTTTTATGAAAATTGCTGGCCAGGGAAATCAAACCCTCGAATTACTGCTCCCAGGGAGTGAGAGGCAGGCAGTGCTTCTTCTGGGTCTCCTCAAAATGGCAGCACCAACATCACACATCTGTAACTCTGCAGCTGCACTTCCCTCCAGGCCAAGGGAGGGCACGAGTAGACACCCACCTCACTGAGAGCAAGAGAGCTCAGGCAATTACAGAGACAAAACCCATTATTTACATGAAGAACCCTAGATTTTTTTAACAACATTCTAAATTAAAAGTACAATGAATTTACAGCCACCAGACTGACAGTTAACTACAAGCAAACTTATCACATCACTACACCACTTTGCTTAGTCACACCAAGTTTTGCTTTGCACTTGAACTGAATTTTAAAAGCTTATCTGTTGCTCATGCACAAAACCTACTCATGTATCTTTATGCAGAGCCAGAAAGGAAGAGATTTAAATTCTAAAAATACATCCTAAGTTTCTTAAAGCAGCAAACCAACTGTATAGTTGAACTTCCTAAACCTTAATGTGCCAAGTGCAGTGGTAATGTAAGGTGAAATAAAGAGATGCTTTGTTAATCTTCATGTTGTATAAAGTCTAACCAACAGTTTTATAGGCCAGCTAATTAAATGATGTATTTGTAAAAACCACAGTTGTTCTCAAAGTTATTTATAAATTTCTTTCGATTTACCAACTGCCTTAGATAAATTTGACATTTTAAGTACATTGGACAAAGCTTCATTATTGAAAATAGTTAAGCACTACAGATGTATGCATCCAAGGCTAGCTTTTTACATTTTCAAACAAAATCAGAATGTTTGTCTCTCAAAGAAACTTACATTCAGACTATGCATGTATTGACTCACAAAGGTAAGGAACCAGATTTATTTTTACCAAATCACCTTCTTCAGTGCTAAGTCTCAAGTCCCATACGCATGAGGGACTTAAAAAATCCCAAACCAAAAATCTCCAGAAAATCCCACGAGCCTTTTGGGATCAAAGTGGGGCAACAGAGAAAGTGGTGAATGAGAATTAAACGGGCCAATGCATGACGCAGTGCCTGCCCGTGCACTCGCAAAGACACATCTGCCCTTGGTGAATGAATGAATGAAGGAAGGGCCACGCCCCAGGCTTGGTGCAAGCGCTGTCAGCACCAGCACATCGCTCAGGGCAAACGGGACTCCAGCTCCAGATGGCGGCTCAGCAGCTCCCAGCCCCAGGTATATTCCTGGAGGGACCATCACGACTGCCCAAGTGCCAGGTGAGTGAGCCATAACTAACGCAGAGTTCATTAGATGGCCTTTGCAGTCATTTACCTAACGAGAAAGCCTGTGCTGAGCAGACTGGTACCCACAGCCAGCAGGAGCAAACCTGAGTAAGTCAGGATTTGCCTACAGACATCCTAAAAGTGAGGATGCTGATTCAACACAACAGTACGTGGCTGCATAAAAGACATGGGCAGATTAGCACCTGGATTTAGATGGAACACTAAAACCTCATAATGTTCAAGACCTAAATATAGGCACTCTTAATCAATTACCTTCTTAAAAGAAACTGCCAGAAAAGCTTAAAAATGTCTTCTTTTGCTATTCTAACTGGATCTTCTCATCAGTTATGTTGCAGTACCTGGAAATGGTGCCCAATGACATCACTTATAATCCATCCCCACAAAGACCAAGAACCAGGGCTCCTGCCTCAGCATTTCATCAACATTTGCCTCTAAAGCTGTCTCAGTTCTGAGCTCTGCAGGTTCACTGTGCTTTGGAAAGCCCCTCTTTGCCTTACATATTCTGACTGAAGAACGAAAGAACACCTGCCCGTGCCACACTGTAGTAACTGAGCACCTGGGAACAAAATCTGCCACACTGAGATACCCCTCTGCTATCACACACTCCCAGCCACATTCTGAAAGAATTCAACAGATGGCAAAAACCCCAACTAAACAACAAAATAAACCCACAACTGCAAGAAAGAGGAAAGGAGGTGGACCTTTAAAAGAGCAACACCAGAACCAAGTCCACAAATTGAAACAACAGTCCTTAAGTATGTTCAAAGAGGGCAACAATAAGGACTAAGCACAGAATGAATAAAAATAATTCTAAACAAATCATGAAGGAGAGTTCGCTCTGGCTTAACTAAGTATAGTAAATGGCATGAGTGAGATGGACAGGAGGCTGTTCTGAGGCAGTTCCCACGGACACTGCAGGGTAACAAGCTCTCCTACCTGCCAAGCTCCGAAGAAAGAATGACTGCGATACCAAGTTAGGTATAAGCAAGTAGTCCAGGCAGAGAACTTGCTTCCACAAATAGTGAGTTCTACCTCACTGTATTAGGAACAAACAACTAAGCAGCAAAGTGTCACAGGGCCTAATGACAGTGGTGTAATCTCAACAACTGACCAGAGAATGAAATCTTGACTCATTTCTCACATTAGTTACACGAATTACTCAGTCGATCATTAAATACTTTAATTGCAATTTGAATTTAGTTACTGTATGATGAATTACAAAGTATGCTAGAAACCTTCAACACTTTGTTAAAACTCTAATTCGAAGACAAGAGGATGGCTACCCAAAACCTGCAGGGAAAAGAATGTATATTAAAGTGAATTATTTTTTCATCCCCCATCTAACGCATGCTCGTTTCTACTGGGTCTGCAAGACCTTTACACCACCTTCAGTAGCTGTGAATAAATTACAACCCTACATAGCAGCGGAGTTGCTCTTCCCCCAGAACTGTCAGGTGAAGATGCAGCTGTTAGGCATTCATTAGATGCTTGCAGATAATTTGTAGAGGGAAAGGTGTTGACCCCGTTGTTTAACATAAGCTTGTGCAGTGCGTGATGTCTGGTGGTTCAGAACAATTAGGATAAAGTATAAAAATCTGTAGCTCAGGTGCAGCTGGTAGCATGAAGCAACACTCTATAAAACTTTCATCACACACCAACCTTAAGACCCGAGAAACACAAATGACTCTAAGCAGAATCCTATGCAGGATTCAAGTAAAAGTGGCCATGCAATTCAGAGAAGCCAAGTGAAGCTTCCTAGGCAGTTTTATTTGGGATCACGTCTCCAAACGAGAGTGACTCCTGAAACATTCACACAGGATGCCAGTCCTGGTGCACAGTGTGCATGGCAGATGAGTTTCCCTAGGGCTGGCAAATACGCTCCTGTCATCCAGCTTTGGATCAGGACAGGTCTAGGAGGTCACTTCAGCACTCATACCAAGCATGTCCGAGGCTCTCAGGCCTTTGTAAGTGAAGCTTCCTGGAGGGGTAAAGCTCTGACTGAATGAACACTCAGAAAGGCTTCGGGTTCTCACGGTTGGCACTCGAAGAGCTGCCAGGCGTGCCACGAGCACCCTTAGCACCGACACAGCCGTTTTACACCCAGCCCTGACTCCAGGCACGCTGTTCAGGGGCAAAGCTGCACGGCCCCACGTCTTGCTCCCTCCTGTTGAGCAGCACACGCTGGTGCCACACAGCAGTGCCTAACTTCCTCAGGCATGACTGGTTACACAACGTGCCCTGCTTTGCTTGAATTCGCAGCTCTTCATCTCAACATAAAAGAAAACCTATTATGGGGAACAAAACAGGCAGATCTATTGTGTAGTGCAGCACAACAGCCAGATATCTTGGCACAGATGTACACGATTTACAGTCCCAAAGAAAACGAGTGCACCATTGTTCAACCTAACACATTTTCTTGAAAGCAGCATTTGTATGTGATTTTTCCTGGTCTCTAGCAGCTTCACTATTTACATGAAAACTCTTTAAGGGAAAGCAATTTAATATTTGAAACACAACTGAGGCAATGAAATGCCAACCACTGAAACTGTTGTGTGGGCCTTAAATATAAAATACAGGAGTAGTTCTTAGGAAGCTTGGTTGCATTTCATTCACTCTCATTAGGGTAATACAGACACACAGAGCCTTCTTGTCTGCTGCCCCAGCGCAGTGTCAGGTTGTTGGCAGACTGTTCTGGAGAAACACCCATTTCTCCAGCTCAAGGACTTTTTGAGTTCATGGTCATGTCCTGGCCCTTAACCCTCATGGTCCAAAGACCTCCTGGGTATGTCTGAATTAGTTAGTATATTTATGGTGAAGTATATTTATGGTGAAAAATAATTTACAAACCAAATAAAAGCAAGTCTTTACCCCAAGTATCATCTGTGGAAAACTTTTCTAAAAATATCTGCCCTTCATGCAAATCAATGTAACTTGAGGATTCTATATTATTACAGTTTTCCTCACCTCCTCTTGCTGGTTAAATGCTGAATAGGATGCACAGCGAGAATTCACAGAATGCTGCTCAGCCTGCAGAGGGGAGCGCGGGTGTGGGCAGCCTGGTGTTGCACTCCCATTGGGAATAATGACCACCTTACGCACAGGCTGCATGAAAATTATGCTGCACTTCAGAGCCTGTTTCAAACATTTCAAAACAGTTCGTTGTTTTGCTGACTCCTCCCTCAATCCCACTGTCATCCATCATTTTAATGAGATTAGGACATGACACAGAAAACTGGTGATGTGGATAAGTAGGTATCTCTCCTCCATCTTTATTATTAAAGATGTATTAACTTTTAAAAAGAAATAAAAACTTAAGTGCTGTTTATCTGAACACTGACAGACAATGCCCAACTCTGCCATATGCTTCTAAAAAGTCATTTTGAGTTTTGGCACTGAATCACAATCTTAATTCCTCACAATCAATTTTAAGATCCTGTGGATTGACCTACTCACACAGAAGCACATCGATTTCCTTAAGTCTTTTATATAAAATACATGCACACACCATGTCAATTGTTTCTGCCCCAATGTGCTTCCTCTCCAATGGCCCAGTCTGTAAAGTGCCAGAATTAAGCAATTCCCTTCATTTATATTACACGCTATTCCTTTGAAAATATACCACAGGTGGTTAAACAACCTCTCAGTTAAAAAAAAATTACAGAGATTATACCCAACTCAAAAGATTTTGAGGGTAATAACAGTAACATCCTTTGATTAATTAATGCCCCAAATCTGATACTGATCACAAACTGATGAAAAACGCTGCTGACCTTAAGGGTGCTGAACCAGTCTTCAATTCTTCTGAAATTCCACCTGCTTGTACTGTGGCTTACATAGGGACTGTTTTTACTCAGTTGGTTTCTGCTGGGATTATGAAACGTATTTGTTGTAGCTGAAATGTAATGCATTTACTTTAATTATTGATATGCTCCTATGGTCACTCAGGGTACTTTTACCCAGAGATGGCTGTAAGGCCTGGCAGTGTACAATGGAGAGAGGGATGATACTGTTGTCAGTTTGGAGGGAAAGCGTCGCTGAACTCAGAGGCACTGAAAATTTACAGGGAATTTCTTACTTACAAAGTTTGAAAACACCACAGAAACTGGCATTTGAGTTCGCTATAAGCAATGTGCCTCCAGTGAAGCCCTCACTAACTATACTGCTCACCCAGGTGTAGCTCCAAACTCTCTGGGAAGGACATCAGCCCAGTCCTACAAGAGCTCCTGTATCCCGTTTCCTAGACAAGGAGAGAAACAAATGCCAACAGCAGCTCCGATCAATGACAGAGTCCATCAGGAGCAGCAAAAACCAACCTTAAAGGAAGCTCCCAAGCTTCAGCAGCCCTGAATGCTAAAAGAAACCCCAAGCTGAAAACAGGAGAGCTTTCCAGCAATTAGGAAAGACAACAAAATAATTTCTGCAAGGGCCTGCTGTAGTGCTACGCAGTTCTGGGTCACTTGAACACAAGTTTACACACCCGGAGTCACAGCTCTCTTGTCACCCTGAGTCACAGCTCCTGACCAGCGAGGGCACTCAGACCAAATCACCCTACAGAGCTCCACAGGCTCTCACGCTATTTCTTTCTTTCATATTAAAGCCATGAGAACTCAAGGAAAAAAGCACAAAGATGAGTAAAACCAGCATCACCATGGCTGTTATTGTAATGAATGAACAAATATTGTTTGCAAGTGCACACGGTCATACAGAGCATGCCCTCAGCCTGGAAGAGTTCAGTACCCACAGCCAGCTTCATCAGGCTCTCAAGACACTGCCACTTCTCCCCATCCTGCCCCAGGTGCAGGTAACTGCTCTGTTCTCATCTTTACATTTAGCTACACCAACAGCTAAATGCTTCACATACCCTAGTTAGAGAAACAAAGAGTCCAAAATGCAATTTCATTGTATGTATAAGGTAAAAGCCACTTTCTAGGCTTCCAGCAGATGATGCTGGCCTAGGCTCTAAGTGAACATTTCCCTCTAGAAAAGCAGGAGGCCAATGTCCCAAACATGTCAAACTTACACAAGCAACAAACAATGTTCAGGATATCAGCTTAAGAGTCTCTCTCAGCATTACCTCACACCCTGCGTGGTACAGCAACACAAACACGCTTCTCTTCCAACTGATCCACCTCAAACAGCAAACTTTCCCAGGTGAAAACCAGAAGTTGTTCTGCTCTGCAGGGGATTATGCTTGGAGGTGAGGGCTGCAGGGAGAGCTGCAGGTTTTGGAAAGTCATGCCGCACAGCTTGCTCCATGAACTGCTGGGTAACCAGACAGCAAGAGCTACCAGCACTAGCTCACTTACTAATTTTCCAAAACATCGTCAATCCAGGCAAACAGAAGGTGCCACAGGTATTAAAAAAGGGGGAAAAAAATTTAGAGGAAGTCTTTCTGAGGAAAATGCCTTGCTATAAACAATTCCAGGTCGAGAATAATGAGATCATGCCTTCACAATAAAAATTCAATAAATAAGTCAGTTCTTCCTAAGAGAAAGTGTGCCAATTAAGCAAAAACCCTGTTACAGGGAAGAACTGCCAGCAGCACAACTTATTTTAGCTGACATTACTTCAGAAAAAGCCCACCATTCACCATCTGTTCTGGCACAAATTCTGAATGCTAAGAAAGTTTCCAACATCACTGATGAAAAGAAAGCAGTCAAGATGAAGAAGTTTTTGTTTTGCTGTTAAAAAGAACAAGCATCTAGGACAGCTCACATTTCAGCAAGAACAAACACAAAACAGAAGTTTTGCACATTTCATAAAAATCATTACGGAGAATTACAATAAGGCAGAGTGCAACTGTAGGGAATATAACACAAAACAAAAAAAAAATTTTACAAATTTTATATAAGAAGCAGGTGGGCAAATCCAAACAGTGGATCACTTCACACTGCAGGTAAGAAGCACAAGTGTGAAGGGAATCTGACTGCTCTCTAGAAATACACGAATGCAAGCAAACACCACAGAAGAAACGGAGGAGCCACCATGTCAAGGAGAACAATGGAATAAAAAAGCAGCTTTCAAACATCAGCATCCATGTGGAAATCAGATGTCTGAAGTTTGAGGAGAGCCTCTAACCAGGAGCTGCCTAGCACTCCAACTCCTTTGAAATGTTTAGTGAGTTCCTAGAGGGATCACACCAATACTCTGAGGAGAGCAGGCGGAATGAATTCCAGTATTATCCTCCATATTCCTGTGATTTAACCCATGAGTTAATGTACTTTTCCATTAAACACCTAGGGGAAGCAATTACTTTCCCATTTCCTCCCTAATTTTGTCTAGCATAAAAAAATAAAACCGAACCACAAAAAACCTTGAGTAAAAGCAAAATATGAGACTCGCCAAGTGGCAGGAGATTAACTGTTCTCCACAAAAATACGATCTGAGATTATGGGTTAGAACTATGTGGTCCATCACTGTGACAAAGTTTAGACAAAAACAGATGAACATAATTAACAGATTTATTTCTCCCCCTTCTGAAACACAAAGCCAGGATGTCACTGCAATTTATGAATGAGCTAAATATTGAGGGCACCTTTTTAATAGGCTGGAAAATAAGGCTCCAAAAATCCCTCACCAGTCCTTTCTTAGACAAAAGCGAAGAGACAGATGGAGTTTTAATATTTCTCATGACACCAGATGATGCTTTATGTGCAGTCGTGCAATACCTCTTAAATAGTTATTTAAAAAAATTCTAGTTTATGTTAAAAAAGGTTTACTTGTAATTTAATATCTACTACATTTTCTTTCTAAATGGAAGAAACAAACAAGGACAGTTTAATAACCTCAAAACTCTAGGCAGTATGCTCAATACATGAGGTAGGATTCCTAGAACAAAAAAACCTTGATTATTTTTATGACCTAGAAAAACCATGTAGTTTTTAGAGCTACTGTACATCCCTTCACTTTTACAGATTCTACACTGATAAGCTCACATTTCTGCTTTACTATAATCTTGCTTTTCTCTTTCTTCTTTCTTTTTCCTCCCCACAGAGCAATTTAAACAGAACCTATTTATTAACCCATTTCAAGTCACTACCCCCTGAAGCAGATACGATATCCCATAGAAACCTGGATTTGGTATAACAACACTTTGATTCCTCACAAAGCAGCCCAAAGTTCGTGCAAAGCTCAAGAACAAACCTTCAGACACAATAAATTATCTTTTTTCTTCACCCAATCCATTTCTGAATTCATCTAGAAATGACACTATTCACTGCTAAGCAGATTCCTTCCTTAAATATTCCCTTCCATTTTCTTCTACAGTATCCTAACTTGAGAGGAGTTTGGAATGAAAGATTTGGGAAAGGATTTTATCAAACAAAAACCCCCTTTGAATGTTTTTCAGAAATTTCCACTCCAGATCCTATTTTAGGTTCAAACGAGAAGTGCAAACCTGAAGAAGTGCACGGTTTAGGAGAGGGTTTAGTGCTATATATTCATCAGATTTCCATAGGTATGCGATGGCAAAAACCTTCATGAGGGCACTACAGCAGTTTTGTAGCAGCTGTCCTACTTACCAGCAGATCAAAACGGCGTTTATTTGAGAGCATTCAACCCACTGCCTCAAAAGCAGACAAACATTGGCCAAAGAAAGCAAAGGGAATCTGTTTGAGGGTCTCTCTCTCATCTGCGAACGCTGCAATTCCCACTGGCAGCATTGTACAGCCACACAATAGAAGTCCATCTCACCAGGCTAGAAAGCTTCAACAGTAATGCTGAGGTCTAACTCTTCCACCACCAAAAAAATTCATTTTATTAAATGCAGAGTGGGAAGCAGAGCAATACTCCAAAACTTGATTCTTTTACTTCAGTTTTGTGAGTACAGTTTTATCACTTATGATTATGAAAGATGTCCTTCCCAGACACACCTAAGCTTAGCAAAAACCTGGGTGTGTTAAGAACAGCAGAAAATGGCTGCACCTCCACAAGAATCCTTCCCAGCACACCTTTTCACTGCAGACAAACAAATCCCTGGGCCACAGACCTCTAAAACATGCACATCAAACAAAACAAAACCACATTCTGTCTTTTCAGAGAGAAGAACTTGCACCAATTCTGTTACTCAGCCTGAGTGGCCTTGCAGAGACAAGGCCAGGAGGACAAGATATCCCTATCTCTAAACATGTATTATAAATAGAGGCACAGGACCCTGTCTATAAAACATTTCAGCAGAGACTTCCCACTCACCGTCACGGACTTCAGAGTCATCCCGTGGTAGGTGCCCATGGTGTCAATCTTGAAGCCTTCCGTTTCTGCAAAGGAAAAAAGCTTCTGTAAATCCGTGTGAACACAGCAGTGTCAGGCCTGAATGGACAACACTGGAGAGCCCTCTGAAGTGATTCTGTCCAAGAACACATCTCGCTGGTGGTGCTGGTTCAGGTTCTGTTCCCAGTACAAAACCTGGGCAGGCACCAGGGAATCTGCTTTCTTTAGACAGAGGTCAGTTTGAGATTGCTGCTTCGCGTAACCAGAGGAAGCTTTTCCTGCTGCATGCGATAATTGAAAGCACTTCAGAGGAAGGCTATAAACTTAAATCTTTGTGAGAGTATGTTACAACTCACATGCGGTCGCCGAAATTCTCCTCCCTAACAAGATTGAGAAGCACCTCGTATTTCCAGAATACATTGTAATGCAACATACTCAGCTTGTATTAATGGAAAAATATACTTAAGAAACCAATTTACATGCCAACGCTAAAACTGTGGCCATTTTACTTGATAAATTCATTTCTAGAGTGCTGAACAGTGTCATTGTCATATGATACAGAGGACAGAATCTGCATAAATACACAATACCAGACTAAAGGTTATAAGAAGGGGGTTCTTGGGGGGAGCTTTTTTATTAGTTTTAATTAGATTGAATTTATGCTAAGTGCCAGAAGCCTGCAACTGCCCAATGACTAAACCTGCTGACAGTAGCCTATTTGCTTTTAAATATTCCTTCTCTGTCCCCCTATTCTCAGCGCTTTAAGATCAAAGTAAGCTCCTGAATAAGGGCCACCAGGACTCACAAGAAAACCTTTTTCCTTTGGGAAATTCCCTAGCTTCATACATCTACCATCAACTGATTCCCTCACCCAACTATCCAAATACTTCCTACCTAAAATGGCATGAATCACCCATCAAACCATGATAAACGAGCATTTGTCTACATCGAAGCAACTGGAGTTGAGTAAAGGTAACTGAAACCATGCAGAAACAGCTACTTGGAACTGGTAGGTTTTTGTCATTTATTACACCCCCCTCATACACTGCATCAGCACAAAAACATGATAGATGAAAAAATAAGGCATGGCTCCTACTCGAACCTAAAAAAAGTCCAAGAAAAATATTGAATTTTCAAAACTTTCAGAGCTTCTTACTCTCATCATGAGTAAATTAACTTAAACTGAAACCCAGACAAGCTTGAAAGTGATGCACATGCTCTGGGAAACATCTGTGGCTGCTCATCCTTTCTGCCTTAGATGAGGAAGATCATCAGACACTCGCAGGAAACGAGGCAGAAAAGTCTCCCAGATTTAAGAACTCTCCAGTGCCTATAAAAAGATACTCCAGAGCTGGAAACAGATCATACTCCTCTCCCCACAGAGACCGCTATCTACTTCCTGAACAGTTTGGGGTTTCACCTCTTCCCCCTCACTCCCTCAGTTATGCCACCAGACCTGCCACCCACTAGCACATCAAGATGCCCAGTGTCACTGACCATGTTCTGTTTTACAGTCACCTCAGCTCCAGATCTTCTTCTGCTTCACTTCTCAAGGCCACCCCTCCCCTCCTGCCAGATTTAACATTTCTGAACTACAGACATGATTCTGAGAAAGTAAAATGCAGCTACAGACACACATGAATCCAGCCTTTCCTACTAAAAAAAAAAGAAAAAAAAGAAAGCAGCCTAGGCTCCCTGTATAAATTGACCGTGCCTCCCTACATGAATTGATAGTGCCTTCCTAGATAAATTGATAGTGCCTTCCCACCTTTCCCCTCAACCCCAGGCTGTGACTGCCTCAAGTCTTAGCTCAGAGGTCACACTGCTGAACTCGAGCTGAAGATGGTCAGATGTGACTGCCATGGAGAACTGTTTGCTTTGTGACTATATAGGTCACTGCTGCTGGGCAAGGAGCATATTAATATTTCAGGTGGTGCCTGGAGCCTTGTAGAATACTTGGTAGAACTCCCTAGGTTGAAGAGATGCTTTTGCTGACTTGGAGTGACGTAAATCAGAGGTGTCTAATCGAGGCTGACAGTTGTGGATTTCAGAACATCACCACCAGAAGAACCTTTATCCTTTCCAGGCTGACCTATTATGGGTTCCTCGTGCCTGTGACACAGAGCATTTCCAACTATTTTGGTCAGATGTTCTTTCCAAAGACAACAGATGCCCCATAGCAAGACCAGCACAGCACCATCCTCTGCTGTGCCTGGCCTGCCGTGGCTGCTTTCCTCCCAGCGCAAATCCTGACTCTGTAATTAGTTCTCCGTGTTTGTTCCCTGTCTCCATCAGCACTGCAAAGGGAATAAAGGCCCACAGAGCCAGCAGCACAGTTAGAATGTAAATCAAAAGGGAGAGAGGCACCTGGCAGGGAACAAATCGCTGCTCAACTGCCACTGGTTTCATCTTTTGCAAAATTCTTCTCAAGTCTCTCATAAAATCTGTCCTGGTTCGTTTAATGAGCCACGAGAGCCACAAACCACCGCTCTGGCTCTCATCAGCTTCCTGCTCCCAGCCTTGTCCTGACCCTCCTTCTAGCAGAAGGAAATAACTTGTATGAAGAGCCACTTGTTGCCTCCAGCAAACTCCAGCTTCCTGCCTGATGAATGCTCCCAGCAGCTACACAGGGCTCCCAGTGCTATTTAGCAGCTACTCAGGTAGTAAATAAAACAGTTGTGAGAATTAGCAAATATAAGACACTTAAATGGTCAGTGTAGGTTCCCACTTACACTCCTGCAAACACTATGAGAGCTGCTGCAGGGCCCATGCTCTGCTATCTGCAGTAGGGTGGCACCAGTAGAAGAAACCACCTCCCAAACCACCCACCAGCTCTCCAATTTCCTGCCTCAAACTCTCCAGCAACTGGTGAAATAGTTAAGCATCTCCAGTGTCCAGAGGGCCACAGCAAACCCCCCTGAAGCAGTAACAGCAGGGGCCCTTTCCTCAGAACACAGCTGTGCTGATCCGATGCTCGCACACACACCACGGGATATTGTTCCTGTCAGCCAAGCTCTTCTCTTACAGAAATAAACTCTGACAGAAACAAGAGCCCTGCCCCTTGCCTGTCTGTACCATTTTGTAAGGTCTCAGCAGTTCGTACACTTGGCCACATCCAGCAGCACCCTCAGCTCCACTCCCAGCCTGTGCAAAGCGGGAAACAAACGCTTCCAGCCAGGGACTCCACAGCTCCAGCTTCATCCCCACTTCAGAAACTGCTGCGGGTGTCAGCCAGGCTAATGCTGTACAAGACACTCAAGAAGCAGGCTAGAAAGCAGAGGCACCTGTTCCAGAGCATTCTCCAAGGCCAGGGGTGACCCTGGTGCAGCTGCTGAGGTACAGCAGGAACCAGGGGCCTCAGTAAGGAGGAGCAGGAGAGCGAGCACCGCGGAGCCCGGGGCCGTGCCCTCGGCACACATCGGCACAAAGGCTGTGCCACCCTCCGAGAACAGAAACCTTGTGCCTCTGCTCTCCCTCCCAAAGCAGCTCCAACCTCTGCTGCTGAGTCATGCACCAGCACTGCGCTGAAATGGTAATGCTTGGCCAAGAATTACTTTATAACTCCAGCTTCAAAATCCCAGCTTCACTAGTGGTAACAGAAGCAGTTAAAATGATGAACCATCTACTAAGAAAAAGGTATTTAAGAAAAAAAAGAGCCCTATAAATAGAAGTGCCATGATGACAAGACTTTGGACCCTTATTTTTAAACTTGGAATTAGATGCAGAACAACTATTAAAAAACTTATTTGAGGGTCTTCAATACATTGGGAATTTTCAATATAATTACTACAAAGTTATGACACACATTTCCTTGAGGCAAAGAGCAGTCCACATTAAATGCTTCAGTTGCAGCTCCAACACTAAAGACTAAAGAATGCAAGCAAAGCCCAACAATCATTTTGTCATGAAAAACTGTACTGAAACCTTTTGTTTGCCAAATATAATCAATTTTAGAAATACATGCATTGTTATAAACACCAACGTCAACAGATGCCTTAAAACTACACCTTGAGAGACTAAACATAATAACTAGAATGGAATAAACAACTCTAATGCTTCAAAAACATAACCTATCAGGAGATTTTTTTCTTCTCTGGTCATTGCATGTACTATGGTTACAGTTTCACCATTCTGTGACCCAAAGACTGGTAAAAGAACCATAAACATTTTCAGTGTGGTCCATCACTAGTTACCTTTCTAGCATCACCATGCATCAATCTGAGTGCCTTTTCTTTTTTAAAATAATTAGACCTGGAAATGAAAACATGCACCCTGATGCATCAGCTTTTTGGACTGGTTATATTCTCCATCAGCATTTCCTTGCATGTTCCATTTCCTTGCATGTAAATGTTAATGCTCAGAGTGCCCTCCATTTGCTTAAAGCCGCTGCTCCACATCCATCTAGGTCACTCGGCACTTTGATTCTGCACCTGCTGCAGCTCAAGTCATCCAATCCCGCTACAAACTTGAGCTCTGATACATCACCGAAAGAAGACAAGCTTGAAAAAGACTCAAATTAACCTGAATTTCTGGAAGGAAGTCAAGGGAAATAAAAACAGAACAAAGCAGCATGTCTCAAGCACTGAACAGCTCAAGTTAAAGACTTGGTTTGAACTGTGGATGAATAAGACTGAATAACCACTTCTTTTTTCAGCTGTATACTCTTCAAGCCCCAGATAGCAACACTCTGCAGACTGCCTGGAAATGATTCACTGCCCCACTCCACAGCCCCAGTAATTTAATCCCTGACACCAGACTTCACTCTGCAGGAGCGTTTACTGAGCGCTCCGTTACAGCACTGTACCCTAACAAGTAAAACTTTCACACATACATTTCCAAGCTACACTAATTACTTTACAAATTCTCTGTACAGTTCATATATAACAGCTCTGTAATAATCTTACCAGTAATTAACACCAACATCTTCAGTTTCTCACAGTGAAAAGCAATTACAGTATGAATTTATGTGTGTTTTCCAGCACGGAAGTGAATGTACAGTGCTGGAAGTTTTTAAACTACTTGGTTACACCAAGCCAGAAAATAAAAATAGACCACATTCTTTCTCCAAGTGTGCATCTCTTCCACAGGAAAAAAAAGCAGAATCCTATAAATGTTAAAAGTGAATGCAATAAATAGAAGTCTAACAGGTCAAACTAAGTCTGAGTAGTAAAACTTCAGAACCTTCTATCTCCTGCTACCAGTTCTACTCTCCCTGTGTAAAAGGTTATCACACAATTTAAAACAAAATAACTTATAATGAGAAATGTTTTATAAAGGAACTTTCTTAAAAATGTATACGAGAGAGAAAAAAAATGTTATGGTCCAGAGTCACCCCAAATATAATAACTTCACAGTCCTCTGTTGCCTGGGCTTAGAACTTAGGACTCATTGAAAGCCACACAAACTTCTGGAATGCGGCAGCTACGTCTGAAAATCGAATAAAGTTATAAATTGAACAAAAAATGGCAACAGCAGGAAGTCAACAGCAAACTTTCCTGAAGGAAACACTTGAATGCAGCCAACAAGATGCTCTTCACCATTATGGGCTGAAGTCACACAGCAAGACTCTCAGATTTACACTAAATAGGTCTGAATATTGCTGGAGGTTTAGGGGGGTTTTGTTTCGGGGGAATAGTAACTATGTAGTAGCTTCTACTATGCTGACACTGAGAACAACAGGAATGCTCCTGGAATAAGCCTTAAAGACGTAACCTTGGAGCAGCACAGGGAAACTTGACTTTGCCATCTGTACTGAGAGATGCACTCAGTGGGTCACAAAAATGTTACATCTTCAAAATTTCCATCCCTGTGCTACTGCACACTTTGAAAGTATGGAACAAACAAGCATGTGAAAAGAATCATCTCAAGTAAAGCCACAAAAAAATGGGGGGAAAACAGGTATAGCATCCAAAACATATATATCAATAATGTGCATTTAAATATCAAACATTAAGGCACACGGGAGAGGACATGAAATGAGTTCCTAAGCATCAAATGGCATTTGAGCACAGGATTTTTAAATCCTGAAAAAAGACTTTAAAATTATATTGCTCAAGAAGGTATGACAGGCTGCAGTTTGAAACAACATCCCCAGCTGTAAAGATGCACATTAATAAAGTGCAAGAGAAAAATAAACAACCTCAAGGGAGTAATACAAAGGAAAGGAATAAAACTACCAAGGTAAAAGTAGAGAAAGTTCAGCACAGGGTGGAGCAGTGGTGTTGAAGAGAAGATACCATCACTAACTGCCAGCAGGAAAGAAACCAAAGCAACAGGAAGGAAGCAGCACCCAAAGAAAGTGAGTGTAGAGTTCACCTCCAAACCTCAAACCATTTGAGCAGTTGGGCAGGATGGGTGCAGTGCCAAGCACAATTCCCACTGCAAACACCATCCTAGTGCCTCACAGAAGGTGAGGAATGTCAAGGGAAAGGTTTCTCTGTCCTGCCTGACCAAAGCTGCAGGACTGAGACCCCGCTGGCCAAGAGGAGACCAAGCTGTGCCCTGGGCTGCTGAGCAGTTCCACTGACTGCACGTGGAACTCAGTGTTTGCTCTTCAAGAGCAGCACCATCACCACCCCCTCACGCTGCCTGTTAAACCACTCGAGTGGCAGAGCCTGTCCCATCTGGCAGGAAAATTTTCAGTCAGTCAACCAGAGAGGCATCCTGATACACCACATCAGAAATAATGATCCATCACAAGAAGCAAAGAAATTTGGCTGCAACTCAACAGTTTACTTAATGCATGTTAAAATTCCTAAATTTACTCTCAGCTCTACAAGCTTTGAATTTGTTATGCTAAGGACAAGACAGCTAATGGAAAAATTCTGTCTTAAAGCACACAAATATTCCAAGAAAAACAGTTCACCTCTTTGCTGCCTAAACTTTAAATACTGTAGTATCATACCAAACTGAATATAGGCAATATCCCACAATGCTGCTGCAACTAGAAGAGGACTACTGTGAACCCTTCCTAGGATTTCAATGCCTCAGAGGAAAGAGCAAAGAGCTTAGACACAAAGAAAAAAGCCTGAAGACGTTGCCTTTTGCCTTTGTTTCAGTCTTTAGCCAAACCCACCACTGGGCCCCTTGCTACAAGCATCACACCATCCTGCCTGCCACCATTTACAGCCAACCACAGGCAGTCACAGAGGGTGAGGTGTGGAAACCCTTCAGAAAGGCAGAAAGCTGTAGGGTTCAACTTTATTTTAGGTGTTATCCATCATCACTAGTAAATGTGGATACAATGGCATAAAGTCTGCAAGTCATTACCCTTTGAACTTAATTATCTTTCTTTTCCGTCAGACTTCTTTCCCAAAAGTCCCAATATTGCAACCTTTCCATAAACATGTGTAATTCCAAGTTCTTACTTGACTTGTTATAAAAAAACAGTTTAATGAACAATAATTGCCTTGTTTATTTTTATTGATCACTATTTCTGCTTGCAATCTCACTTCTACACTGAGTATTTGGAAGCCACAGCTTCATTTTGAGGGCAACTAAATGAAAAATCCCATAAGGAATGAGTTCACTTGTGACAGAGCTGCAAGTGATGTGCACGTTCAGTTTTAAGCAAATGACATTACCGGTGCATTAATGCCTAATTATGACCTTGGAAAACCACCTGCACTGGGAGTTCCAGTTAGACTACAATTTAAAAGTTAATCGTTTTACAATAGAATACCCTAGAAGTAAATAAGATCTTTGCTATTTTCTAAAGTTAATTTGAAGCCAAGGAAGATCTCAAATATCTCTCAGCCCTCTCCTCTGAAATCCAGATGTTAATTATTAATTCTATCTAACTTCCATAAGTGACATAGCAATACCTTTCATGGGTCAATCTCGTGTTTAAAATACCTTCTTTCCAACACCTCAGTTATATTTCCAGTGCTAGCCTACACTTAGCTAACTTGGTATTACACCACTGCTATTCTTAACCCAGGTATTTCTTTAAATACACCTAGAAACCTGAAATACAAAATTAACTCTGTGTGACTAAACCAAATATAAGGAACCAGAACGTTAAGGCACATAAACACACCCCAGAATGGAGTGTGACTGTGAGTTACCCAGGTAGAACAGAACCACATCACAAAGGAACCTTTCAACTGGAACAGGAGCTGCAGCCCAGTCAATCCCATTTCGGCACCACCAGAAACCCCAACACCACATTCTTAGAATGGCACAACACTGAAATGGGTTTTTCACCACTGCTAATTACAGACAATCCTTTATTCCCTGTCAGTCATCTGATCTCTTCTTTGCTTTCTGCTCAGAAGTTTCTACATTAAGCTCACACTGACGAGCTGCTCCACAAACTCTTCTGGGTTCTTCTTTCCTGCCATGCAAAACCTGTCATTTCCTGTTCCCTCCTGAACCACACAGGTGTGGTAAAAGCAGAAACTCCGCGCAGCTGCTCAGGACAGAGGCTGTCTGCAGGGCTCCTGAGCAGAACCGTGCCATGTGGCAGCTGGGAGGACTCAGACCATCCCTGCACCTGAGCTTCCCGTGCTGAAACAGTCCACAAAGAATTACAGGCTTTGCTACATTTGAACTGTCACTTGCCCACTAAATTCTTTCCCTACCTTTTATTTCCAGTTGAGATATTTACTGCTTTTAAATCTTTACAGGAAATGGTATTAAAAGGATAACTACTTGGCAAATAGATGAGTTTTGAAGGTTTAAGATATTAACAGAAGGAAACTGAGTAAGTACTAGCAAAAATATTCATGGAAGCGTTGGTTTAGCTTTATAATTTTGGTTCCTTTCTTCCCCAAATTCCCTTGGCTTTTATTGTAACAATTAATTCTTCATGGAAGCTACTCTAGATTATTTTTCAGTGCTGAAAAAGCTACCAAACATCCTGCTTTGGCTTTTTTCTCCCTCCCACCACGCAACTGACAATGAGCAGTAGTAAATAAAAGCACTGCACTGAAATCGAAGCATATTGAGGCCAACAGGGAATAGACTTCAAGGGAATATAATACAATATCTGACCAAATTTCCCATAGGAAGCTTCATACACAAACAAACACCCCCATAACCATAAAGGATGTATTCACATGTAAATGCATCTTTACAAACCTTTTTTTTAATTTAAATCATTTCAGAGATGAGTTGGCTACAGTTTCCCTGAACAGAAAATGGTAATAACTTGGACAAAGCCAAATACTCTAAAAGATGCAAGCTGAATTGTTCACCTACAGTTTAAAATGGCATTTAGCAGCATGTGAGTCCTTGCAGCCAGAATAGAAAGCCCTTAAAAACATATATGGGAAGTTTCATTAAAGAGGAAAATGATTTTGTTTGAGAACTAGAAGGAACAGGCAATTCAGAAGCGTAACAAAATTTGCATGACCTTCTGCAAAAAGCACAAAACCATCCAAGCACAACAAACACAAGATTGCCAAATAAAACCCCAGGAAGACATGAAAGTGAAGTAACTGAACTGTGCTAAAAACAAGATAAAAAAAGCAATTTTTTTATCTTGGGATGGGAAAAAAATTGCATTAGAAAGACAAATCATCACTCAAGTTCAATGTTCATCATGTGTTAAAGCTGGTGAGATCTTCTTGTCGATTATTTACACCTCCTCTCCAAGAGGGTGCTTGTGTTCTCCACTGGACTTCCCAGTTTTTGACTTTAAATAGACACAACTAGGTAAGATTTACTTGGAATTCCTGGGGGCAACCTTTAGAGTAACTGTGACTGTTTGAGGCTAGGGAATCCATTTTATGTTATGCACCTGACAGTCATCCTTGAACTTGTGTTTTTCTATTAATTGCATAGGACCTTCCCCAAACAATTTTTTATTCCCTCCCAAGAAGTTCTGGTTTTAAGCTTTCCGTTTGCTTTCAAAGAGGTACAAATAATTTCTAAGAAATAATACTTTTGGATTTTATTGCTCAGAAAAGCTGTCTTTAGGCATAGTTACAGCTCTTTTTTGTCTTTACATAGGTTTGTGAAAGGACAGCAGAGAAAATCCCCGAATATGAACTTTATAACTTGTCAGTTTTGGTTCTCAATTTTTTTTTCTTTTGAAAGAAAAGAATTGTAATCCACTTACCCTCTTTGCCTTTAAATCTTTCCTGATCATATCTGTTGTAGGCAGCTGGGATAGGTTGCTTATTTCGTAAAGTGGGATCCTGGAACAGGTTAAATAACATTTGTAAAACATACTAAAAGGTGTTTGATGGGTTTTGAATTTCATGAAGTGTTACTTAGAATTACTCAAGAGTTAAAAACAGTTCATTTCTGTAGGAGTTTCAATGCATTTGCAAACTTCTGATGTTTCCATTCAATATCCACTTACAGTCTTACAGAAACAGAGTTTAGTACTGAAAGAGAACAACCTGAGGCAAAACTAAAATAACAAACAGTAACAAACTACATTAGTAAAATCTCTAAGTTTAATGAAATCACTGAGTTTTTGTTAGACTTAAAGAACTAGTGAGGAAAAAGTATCAACTGCCAATTCACAATTAAGGCTTCAGCCACGCAAAATTTTCCTTGTCAGCCTGATAAAGGTAAAATTTTGCTAAATAAGATAAATAAAAACAAATTTTGATGAAAAAAAGGCATTCTGGGAATAAAAGTTTTTAAAAAGCACCAGTCTAGAGGCACACTCAATACCAACTCAATCATTTTTGTGGATGGCTTAGTTATGTATTCACAACTACTCTGAGTGGGACATTTGAATAATGCCATGCACAATTTAAGAAATTCAACACAAAGCAAATATTTACATGGTGGAATTCATCTTGCTATTTAAATTTAGTTCTTTGGTAAATGCAGTAGCAGCAAAAACAAAACCAGGTATGATTAAACAGCTTTTAGAGATGACTGCCACCATGTTCAAAGATATATTAGGCTTAATAGCACTCAATAGTAAACACCACAATTCTAAACAAATCCTGTCTAATACCTAGCTGGAATTAAACAATACAGCTCCAAGTCTGGCCTGGTTTATTACAGGCGAAAGAAAGCTGGTTCGAGCTGTTCCCACTCATGAGTCATGCTCCAGATTCTTAAACATTTGCTACCCTATCTGTCAGAAAAGCAGCAAAACATTTCATTTGAAATGGCAGCACTCTCATCGAATACATTTTTGCAAATAGATGCAGCATGTGGCTGGTGCTTGATAAATGCAGAAGCTGGCACTGGCAGATTAATCTCCCAGTAACAAGAGCATACTGAGCAAATTAAACTAATATATTCAACTCTTTAAATACCAATAAATGTAACTTAAGTCAAAGAATAGCTGTGAAGTTATGCTTGAGAAATGGGCATTTTTTGGAAGCAAACCAAAACAAACTGTGTAATACTCTGACTTTTGGTGTCCCAGCCCTCGTGCTGCTCTTACCGTTGGCGCCGTGTTTGGTGCCGGTCTTTGCTCGGGTGCTCGGCCTTCTTCTCTGGCTTTAACTGATTGAAGAATTGCAAAAATATTCTTGGCAAAGTTCTGAAAAAGACACCAGGCACCTGTGAACTTTGCTGACCATCTGCATTTCACATAAGAACCACACAGGTGGAAGACACCACTTGGTGAACTTACGTTTCACCAAAAACCAAAACTGCTGCACCAGTTTTCTAAAGAGACCCCTTTTCTGTGACAGGATCCGAACATCAGAGTTTTAAGGCATCAGTGCTACCCCCTGCTCTTTAAGACCCACACCTGCTACACCTAACTGGCTTCATTACACCACAAGGTGAACCTAACTCTTCTCAAAGCACTTGTGATCTCTAAGCTGCAGAGTTGTGTGTGCACAATGTCTGCCACTAATGCCAGTTTTCAGTAATGGTTCATCAGCAAAAGAAACCTTTTCTCAATTAAGGAAAATAGCTTTTGTATTATTCTGAACCAGAAAAAAAAATATTCACAAAATGCTTACACTGTTCCAAAGTACTGTATACTAACACTGAAGTGGTGTTAACACCACTGGCACCATGAAACAAACACATGAATTACAACACAAAGACTTCTGGGGTGAATTCTGTAGAAATCACTTAGAGGGAAATGTACTGCAAAGCTGCCCTAAGCCTGCTCACTTGACCTCGGTGAGCATCTCATCCACCCACTGCAAGCCAGCAAGGCAGGAACTGGAAGGCCACCAGAAACCACTTAAAAAGGCAAAGCCATCCCCTGAGCAAACCCAGTTCTTTCAACAAAGTCTGAGAGAACTCACACAAAACTGAATTTAAAGTTCTTTTCAGTTAGAAAAATCCCAGGAAAAAACCTTTCAAGAGCTGCAAGCCATGCACATCTCAATTACACAAGTCCAAACTACAGGCTTCTACTGGAAATTCAGATTTCTCCCAAACCATGGCCTAGGCAGCATATCAATCACAGTTCTTGTCATTGCTGTGCTTTGTCACACACTGCTCTGGGACACAAGGCTACTCCATCTTCTGGAACTCACAAGGAGGAGCTAATTAACAATAACGGCAATATCCTAAGAGTGATTGTCCATGCAGAAGCCAAACCTCCCAGGCACAAGGAAGCCACAACCAACTTTCACCTCTGCTTTTTACTCATAAAACCTACACCTAATGTAGTCTTAAAGCAAGTTTGAACTTCAAATGATAAATTTTTCAAAAGCCTTTAAACATATGGGATTTTAATAGCCTTAAATTGCATGTCCTGGATCAAACTCAGGTAAAAAACCCCACAGGATTTTTTTCTCCCATCTGCTGAAAACAAGCCACTAATAAGCATAGAATTAGAAGTGTTCTTGCTGATGTCTTTTTTCCACAGCATGAAAATGCAAGTCCCCCAAGGCCACAGCCCATGTCTGTTTGGAAGGGGAGAAAACCAGCAGTGTTTTAACAAGCACTCAAACAAACATCATCTTCCTGCTGCTCCCTGGCGGGGTCGGGGATGGGGGATTACACTACTGTGACAGAAAAATGATTGAGCAGGACGTCCACTGCAGGTAGCAGCTGGTTTGTAAAACCCTGCAGAGCTGCAGAGTGCTAAGTTTTCATTGTCCATCCCCTCAGAGATCACAATATGAATATCCCTTAGCTTCTGCCCTACATTTAGTTAAACTTAATCATCAAAGGCAACATTTTTACTACCAAAAACTTCTGATCTAGGGGACAGAGAAGAAGAGGAATAGAATACCAAACATCAAAATATTAGTTTGTCTGCACAGATGCTCTATCCCTTGCCAACACAGGGACTAACACACACCAAGTGAAGTTACCATCCCTGGTGTCACTGTAATGCCAGGCCGTCTGTGGAGAAATCCCAGGGCCAGTCAGATCAGACTGGTCTGATGAGGAAGGCTGAATGAAGTCCCATCACTAACTAGATTTCTTTTGTAATAAAAATACTTCCATCTCAACACATCACAGTTTATTCTAAAAAATTACAGCCTTCGTTCTGCAACCTATATTTAATTTCTGTAGCTCACCATAACCCTAACGCTCATTAACAAAGACTTCTTGTCACTACAGCAGCTTTATCATGCTAGCAAAAATAAATAAATGTTTTTCTAGTAGTGATCATCAAGGATAACATGTGTTTCAGCTTCACAGAAAACAATTCTAGAGGGAAAAAAATTTAAAGAAAAGTATACTTCATCTCAATCATCTGACAAAAATAAAACCTTAAATCTAACGTGCAAAACTAGGAGCATATACACCGTTACATAATACGGCTTACAGTGCTTCAGAACTTTCCTATAGCTAAGTTGTAACCAAGGTTTAATCAGATTTACATTCTGGTGTTTCACTGCAGAGACAGAGGAGCCTAGGAAAAACCATACAAACTCAAATAAACTCTTATTTGAACTGACAATAAGGATTTCTTGGACATGCATCCCAGGAAAATCCGGAGCTGCAGAATGCTGTAAACATCGTCCAAACTTTGAGTAGGGCTGGAGAAAGAAGAACTGAGCCCCAACTACATTTCTTTACACATTTGCTTGATATGCTCAGACATACTGCTAAATCCTTTACAGCCACTGACAGACTGAAGGCACAATGCTGTACCAAAAAGGCAATATTCCCATCACACATTTTCTGTAATTCCTATATATGGCATGACAAGAAAAATGAAAACAGTATTCAGACGGCCTCATAAAAGTACAGCAGAAATTAAAACACTGCTCACGTGTTTATCACGAAGATAATTTTAATTAAAGTGATAAATTTAGATGTGCAAAATATTTTCTTTTAAATATACTGTTTATCACTTCGTGATAAACAGTATATTTAAAAGAAAATATTTTGCACATCTAAATTTAAAGCACATATTTAAATCTGGAATTCAAATCAAAAAGTAAAAAATCATTTAAGTCATCACCCCCCCAATGCCTCAGAATATGTATCTCCAATTTGCAGACTGTTCACCAGCTTTGAAGTTGATTTTCTCTGCTCCCTGCTCTCAACAGGGACTCATGATGCCCTCAAACCATTCTCTGCACACTTCTGAGCTGCACAAGCCACGCTGGGGCGCGCAGCAAGCACCCAGGAGATTGTGAGAACAACCCCCTGAACAGACAGGTGTTTGTGATCCTGCTGTCAGGAAAATGGTAGCTTGAGAAATTCACGTTACACAACTGGAATTTATATTGGTAACCAGCTGAAAGCAGAGCACGTGATCACTCTGTCAAGCTCCAGGTTAGGGAACCTCTAAAAAACTGTTGATAAAATTGAACTTGTTCCTAACTGCTGGGGGAAAAAAATAAAAATCAGACACCTTTCACCAAAAGTTACTCCGGGCATTTCTTTATGTTCCACTCAAAAATTAAGTGTGTATTACTAAAGCTGAGCTGAACACACAGCTCTGAGCCCTGTATATTTGTGGACTACACTTTCAGTAAAAAAGTCCAATTCTCAATTGTTCCATGTTACCTTCACTAAATTTTTATAGCAAGAACATTACATGAAAGACAACTGAAATACAAGAATATTCTATGAAAGACAACTGAAACTTTTAATTTGAAATGTGAATTCTGAAGTGTGAAAGAGCAGCAGCACTGCAACAGCCTGAAGATACAGCACAGCATAAAATCTCAAAAATCCCAATCCCCAATAGGTAATCCTAGTATATTTCTCCTGTGAATGCAGCATATGGAAATACATAATTTTTTAATAGTTATGTTAGTGTTTAAGGAATTACTTTATAGCTGACCTACATATTCTTTCAGGAAACACAATGCTTCATTCTACAGACTTTTTGGTCGAATTCAAGGTACCTATAGACAAAATAAGATTTATTATTGCTCAATATAAATACCGTTTTTAAAATCTAGCCCATCTTTCCTTTAAATGCCACATTCAAAATGTTTGCAATAGTGCCTGGCAGCAACAAGAGTCAGCCCAGCTTTCCAAAGGAAGCCACTCCTGGGTGGAGTTTGGGCACCAAGCTGTACCGTGGTATTCGTGGGCAGCCACTGCAGACCCACCCTCCCGCTCCAGCTGAAGGACCAAGGAGGACACCAGTTGCTATGAGCAACTTTCCTTTTTCACCTTTGCTTTTCACCTATTGCACCTTTCCTTTTTCAATTTGCTATTCAAGTCCCCACGACTATGAATTTCACAAACATGGGACAATTCTGCCACCTAGAGCCCACACGTAAAGATGCTTTTACAACCAAGTTCTTTTAAAATATCCAAAATTTTACTTTCAGACCTCTTAGTTGTCTCAAGTGATTAAAATACTACTAGTCTTGCTTCAAAATTGTTTCATCTAAATATTTTTCCAGCTAAATTAAATTACTGAAACTGTACTAATAAATGTAGTATTAATCTCACAGGTGACCACTAGTAAGAATGGTCAAGAAGGCATCAGAACAAAAATACAAGAACTCAAAGTAACTGAAAACATGATTTCTCACAACGTTTCCTTCAAATACTCTAGCTACTGTGAAAAGGATCAAGCCTATAAAGAAAATACATTGATTTTAAAAATAAAACATGCAAGTACTAACTGCAGTAGTAAGATTTTGCAGGTCATAACAACAAAACTAAAAATCATGACAACCACAATGATCAGGTTCATATGGGGGAAAAAAAAAAAAGTTTTGCTCTTTAATACGAATGTACAAGAATAGAGAAGACCACAAAATAACAACATTCTGGAATAGTTCAGATGCTGTACTAGATAAATTTGCAGTTGTGGGTTACGCCCAAAGTAAATGCCACAGAGCAGGAGAATGCCAATCCCTCCAGCTAGGTCAGCTCTGAACTCCAATCATCCTACTCAGTTCTGGCCTTCTCTCACCACGCACACAAAAATACCCAGGAGCTGGGGGTGGCACAGTGAGGAAATACAAACCAAGACGATGAAATTTAATACATAAAACTCACAGTCAAGATCCATGGAATTAAATTGGAGCTTGAGCCCGAGTCCATTGCCTTCTGTAGTAACATCTTGTGTCATGGATAACAATACATTGGGCATCAAGTTACCTTTCTCCAAAGAAAAGTATGGATAACCTGTGCATTACAAAAAGGTTCCTTTATCTAACTAAAGATATAAAAGCTGAAAAACTATGGAGGCTTAAAAAAGAAAGTTGTTTATTTAATCACATTACTTGTTATACTATATAAGATTTCCATGCTTTCAAAACAAAACTTAAGAAATGTGCTGGATAGCCCAGTCTAAGTCTTTCACATAAGAACAGAGAATATATAAATATTAGGATTAAGGCAGGAAAATATTTTATTTGATTCTGGCTTACTTCCTACTTAACTAGAAAGAAAAAACCAATTTTTGTATTAAAAAGAGCTGTGATTTAGAATATATTTTTAAATTTTTTGTATACATTAAGCAGGGAAAGTTCAAACTACCCAGATTATGAGAGAATTAAATTCACAAGTCTGCAGCAGTGAAGCAACAGCAAGAAAAAAACCAGAGCACTGCTTCAACATTTCAACCTTGACCTTGTAAGTAATATACACTTAAAGGAACAAGGTTGCACTGACAAAAAGATACAATTTCATCATGTAAAGGTTATGAAACTACAGAGACCCAGCTTCACCTAACTCTGATCCCACACCAAATCTTAATAGTTTTTCCATTAAGAACAGATACCTGGAGAAAGAGCCCACATCCCCTCATTCTTAGATTTCATACACACCTAACTCCATAAGAAAAATGTGTTTACCTCCAACGCAAATTCCTCCTGCCCAGCTTACATGGCTCTGCCTCAGTGCTTTTCCCTGGACTCTCTCCAGGCAGGCACTAATGTTAAGATGCCATACAGGTCACTCTGGACTCCCAGGGCCTGGAAATGCATTCACATGATTCACACAAGGCTCAGGGAGGAGAAGAGTATTTGCAGATATGCTAAAAAGCTGAGAAATGCACCAAAGCAGCAGCTGCTTACAGCTGTGTAAATGTGTCTGCCTGGACAATGCACATACCTCAGGAGTGTGCAGCCACTGCTCAGCCTCTCAGCTGAAGAGATTTAGAAAGGTTATGTACCTTTAACATTTCTCAGGTGTTTGACAGGCTGGATTAGGTTATTCCCTTGTACCTTGGCTTAGAGTTCACTTGAGAAAAGGTAATTCTAATACACTTTGAACTGTGAGAAAATCCACCTGAAGAGTGCTGGCCAAAATGCAAAGTTTTAGCAATAATCTGTAGCATTTTCTCATGTCCTGGGTGTGGCTGAGATGGAGTTAATTCCCTGCCAGCTGCCCTGGCAGCGCTGCACTGGGCCTGGGTAGCCAGGAAGGTGCTGATAACAGTGCAGGGTTTGGGCTGCTGCTGAGCAGGGCTGGCCCCGCACCAAGGCCGGCTCCACATTCCCTGCTCTGCAGTGGGCTCGGGCTGGGCAGGATCCTGGCAGGACAGACAGCCAGGAGAGCTGACTCCAGGGACACTCCCCAGCACAGGGCATGCGCTCAGCAGAGAGAAAGGAGGAGGAGGAGGGGCATTCCTTGTTACAGTATTTGTCTCCTGGAGCAACTGCCAAGCGCACCCAAGCCCGGCTCCCCAGGCAGTGGCAAGGGATCGACCGCTTATGGGAAGTGGAGAATGCACCTTTGTCTTCCTGTGCTTCCCCACACATCCTTTGCTTTTAGTCAACTCTCTTTATCTTGACCCACACATCTTTTTCCATCTTGCTTTCTCCCAGCCATCCTGCTGACGAGGGGAGAAACTTGGTGGGCACCTGTCATCCACCAGCCAAGGTCAACCCACCACACTCTACAAAGTAAAGGATGAAAATTGGTTTTTTTAAAAAAGAAAAGAACATCTGAAATGCTCAGAGCTCACTGTTCACATCAGAACACTGGTTCATTTCAAGAAGTTACAAATTCACAAGGCCAGTATCAGTGCATTTCCAAGATTCCAGCTTTAAGATTTCTCTACACACAAGTAGAGCATGTTTGACACAGCCCACCCAGTTACCCTGCTGCTTAGCTAAGAGATAGTCCTGAGCAATCTGGGAGATTAAAAATAAATAACTAAATATAACTCAAGTACACCAGCAGTCACAGACAAAACCACTCTCCAAGTACACCTGTGAATGCTGAAACTCCTGCTTAGGCTACTTTTAGTTGTTCCCACAGGAAAAATTCAAGGGCCAAATACATTTACAGAAGAGATGAAATGAGGAGGTTTTTCCTTCAGCAAAGATTGCTGTAGTCTGCTACAGGAGATTGTAAAAACAAAAAGATTTTTAAGAAGGAAAGCTAGAGGCAGGATGTGAAAAGAAGGAATCAATTTCAGTACAAACACAGGTTTCTTTCTAGGTGTCCAACGATTTGTTTTACAAAACAGCCAAATATTTATCTAAAAACATGTACACAACTGAAACCTGTGCAGAGCACTGATCCAAAACTGCACGCTTCGAACACTTACAATAGTAAATAGTCTATGCATGGATTCAAAACTCTTCCCGAAATTAAACTCCTTTAAACAATATATGCTGTCAGAGGGTTCTAAAATTAAGTTACTACGAGAAGGAAAAAAATCCTTACACTAAACAGATGCAATTTGGCTCTGAAAAGTGATCACATAAAAATGCCACATTATTCATAAAATCTAGAAGACTACACTACAGACTTGGGGAAAGCCAAGAGATATTTCAAACAGACGGAGCAGAATGACTCATCTACGAGCAATTAAATCAAACCCTACATTCCCCAAAGAGGTAGAACTGCATCAGAATCATGCAGAAAACTGGAAAAATAACAAAAAGTTTTAAGCAAAGCATAAAAATAAGCAAGGAGATAAATGCAAATTGTAGAAAGCTTAAAAGAGGACAGGTGAACTGAAATGTGTGATTTTACAAACAAGAATCAGTAAAAAGACATCCAGGGATCAGTGCAACATCTGATCAAAAGAGGGTTCCAGATGAGGTCGCGCAGATAAGGGAGCTGTGTGACGCACTACAGAAATCTTCAGAGTCAAATACACTGTGCATGACACAGCTGCTGGAGTACCTTCTGCAACAGGAATATCAATGCACTCAAATTACACATTCTCATAAAAAAAAAAAAAAGCAAGGGAAAAATCTATCACTGTAATTTCAGCACGGGGAGCTGTGTGCCAATGAAGATGCTGGCAATAAAAGCAGCAGCTGAAAGGACTGGATGCAAGTATCACAAGAACTTCTTAAGATGTTAAAAAAGAACACTGCACCACTGGAGACTTAAAAAAAATCCTGGAACTGTTCTATAAAGCAAACTTCAGAATTGGGAAGTGTGTCCAAAAGGAGAAACAGTAAATGCTTCAGAAATACAGTTAATTTTATTGCCATCTATGAGGAATTTGGAGGAGCATATTGCTGGAGGAATCAATATTTTCTTCAAACATACCAAAACCAGAGGAAACCTGGTAGTAAGCTGAAAAGGTCAAAGGATTTTCTTTGTACTGTGGCCTGATCTTCCTTGTGCTTCCCTTTTGCATCCTAAGCTATCTCTGCATCTTCATTTACTGCAGAGAACACTGGGAAAACTCACACACACAGGACTGTTTCTCTGTGGAAAAAAAACTGAGAAGCAGCCTCGGACTGAAGCAATTTTTGCAAAGAAACAACAAAATTTACATTTAGAAGCGCTCACTGTTTGTTACCGTTCACCCAGGAGTTCCAGAGGAATTCAGATATTAAAAAGGCAGGCACTGCTGAAGTCAATTTTGGTTTTAAATACTCTAGGAGGATTCAAGAGACTGCAGACACCAAAGCAGATAGTGAAAATTTACAATAAAAAGAATTATCAGACACATCAGCAATTCAAGTATCATACAGAAGAGTCAAAACAGCATTTGCAGAGCAGTATCATGCTTCCCTGATCAAAATTCTTTAAAGGAATAGGCGGACAGGGAAAAAGTGATTTGCCTGAGACAACATATCTGAGTTTCTTCACAACTTTTGAGCAGGTCTTCACAAAGGTTCTTGAAATAGAAAAAAAAAGGAAAAAAAGAAAAAAAAAAAGAAACCCACCAAAACCTCCCCCCCAAACACACACCAAAAAACCCTCCCAACCAATGTACAAATGAAAAACCTGAGCTGTTCTGGGATAAACCACAGCCCTCAGTACCACATGATGTTTCCCCATCTACTTACTCTCACTGTTACTTGTTGGAAAATATAAACATTAACACTCGGTGATTTCTGTCCAAGCTACCAAGAATGTTCCTGCAAGCCTGCATAAACCGAAATAAAGATTTGCTGTTATGCCCATCACGCTCACCAGGCTGCTCACAGTCACTGCATGCTACAGCCCAAGAACAAACTTCATCTCTTGCTTCCTGCCTTTCTCCCTGTGTCAGGTTTTGCTCCAAACCACTGCCTCGGCTCACTGTTACTACAGTAAAACATTAATCCCTTCCCTACTGCCTTTGCAGTTTCACTTGGAAGAAAAGCAGAGACGGGAATGCCATGAATGATTCACAAAAGGAAGAAGAGCTACGCAGATTCCTTCCGTACAAACCTTTCCAACGACTCAAACATCAAAGCTTTTACCAGTTTATCAACTGCTCAGCAGCGAGGCTGCTACAAATCTCCCAGAGTCAAAGCAGCAACGCTCACTGTGGAGGTGCCACACACCCAGTAATTACCCCATAAGTCATGAATTAAATTCTTCTACCACTGATGCCCTGGGACAATACTGGGAAGTTGAGAGCTATGTAAAATACTGTTAAAAATAAGATAAATTAAGACTGAGACCTCATTTACTTCTAAGCGTTATTTTCCTGTGACAATACTTAAAAGAAGTAGTGAAGGCAAAGGATGCAGTTTGACAATAACCTCAGGAAAACAGACCCTTGCAATCTTTCAGAAATTGACTTACTGCTTCCTTGAGAAATTTAGTGCCAAGCAGCTCTGCAATAAAGAAGGTCTTACTGTCCAAAGAGAGCAAGCTGTCAGCTGTGCCTGCAACCATGTTCTGAACGGCACATAACCACGTGCAGCCAAGAGCAGCACAAAGGGACAAAACCAGACAAAAGCCTCTTCGTGATAACACTTCCTGGGTTTGTTCATTCCAGCATTTTCCCTCCTTACTTCTTTGGTGTATTCCACAGCTTAGAGGTCTTTGGACTTTCCACGTGCCTGTATTGCTCTTTCTATCAGTTACTCCCCACTCTGGTCCGTTTCCAATGCCCAGGTACTTCCACGGAGCCCTCCCCACCGCAGGGCCCAAGGCAGCTCGGTTAAGAGGAATTAAGTGATTACTGAGTATCTGTTAAAGGGCTGAAGCAAGCAGATGGAGATACAATTTAGATTTACTGTAACGTGATAGGGACAAACTCTTCTGTCACTGTGCCAACAGCCCTGCAAGCCCACCTTGACATGGAACACTGGTCATAATCCCCCTGTCATCTCTGATTAACAAATGAGATACAGAAAAGAAAAATGCAGTTTGCCCCAGGGATCATAAAACCCAGCTTGGCATCCAGAGCATTACCTTGCCTGTGCTTTGTAAGATTGTAGTTCTTGTCCTCCATACTCTCTCCCTGCTGACAATATCTCTAGTTACATCCACTTCAGCATCAACAAAACTTCTCTGTTTAAGAGCAGTTATGTCATCATCCAGATCAGTTTTGATAGTGGATCTTTTCTTTGCCATGATTTTGGCTTTGATAGCAGCAATTTTTTCCACTGACATAGCTTCAGACAAGGACCTAAATGAGCAAAAATAACAGCAGAGACTGAATAATTGCACAAACAATTCTTCTGAAAGAATTTGTGAATGAGTAACTTCATCCTGCTTAAAGTTTATGGCTATGCTATAAACCACAAAATAGTCACCTTATAATATATACACTGAAAGATTATATGGGTGTGGCATTGCTGGTTTGGGCATGAGAATCCAATTTGTGACAAAAGACTCACAATACTAAAACAAAGACCATCCAAAAATCCCAACTATACCAAACAAAAGTAAAGAATCCAAAAGTAAAGCATCAGGACCAACACTTTCATTTATAACATCATCTAAATTTCAGTTCCCTGTTATTTTTAGCAGATTACAATTTTGTGTCCAGTCAACCAACCCCTGGCTGCTCTGAGGCTTTCAAAGCATTAACCCAAACCCTGGCTGAGGCGCAGTTATGTGGACGTGGTCCCTTGGAAGATGTGGTACCTTCCCAGGCCATGCAGGCCAGCGAACACCAGATGGTGGTAGCCTTGTCCACAGTAATCTGGGTTTGAGAGAGCTCACGAGTCCAAGAGTGCAACACCTACACGTGTTTGCTTTTCATTGCAAACACAGAACTGGGTTGTCAGTGAGCCCTACTGTTTGGCAGGTTAGCTGAAGGAAAAAAGATAGACTGAACTGCACAGTCCTAACTGTTGCCCTGACTTTGCAATGTTTCAGTGCTTTTTCTTTTGTAAATATTATTAGATCTTTCTCTAACATGGCCATGGTTTCCTTAGCTACTATCTGTTCTTTTCCTATGTTTATGAATTCCTGTATACTGGGTGGAGAAATATGATTGACAAATACTCTGACCAACTGGAATTGAGAGGTGGTGATTTCTACCTCCAATCCACGGTGATGTGTGAAAACATATAAATAAAAGTCAGAGGGTTCTGCCCTCTCTCTTTCTGCCTTCTCCTCTTGCTGTGTCTGTGTGGTTCCTTGTGTGGCTCTCCTTCAGGCCCTCGGCCTGGTAGGCCTGCTGAGGAGTGCTATACCTAACTGTCCACACCAAATTCATTACTACATTATTTTTATTTTTGAGAATACATGAAGAAATTAATGCAAGTACTGGTTGTGAAGTATTCTCCTTTATAATTAGGTTATTAGAAAGGGAACTTCTTTGTGTTCTTGTGCTACTTGGTTCACAGCAGTCAAGCGTGGAATTTAAACTCACCGCCTGTAAATATCTGTACTTTTTTAAAGGGGCAGTCTTTTACATGCAGCATTAAAACAATTGGTAAGCAGACAATACCAAGAAATTCAAACAACACTTAGTAACCCTCACTGCAGCACTACAAAGCTCTGATACACTCAAGGTAGAAACAAAATTATTAGTTTATACAAAATCACGTGAACTTTTTGATTTTTTTTTTAATTCTTACGCTTTCTAATCACGCCACAATCAGATTTTTTTTCCTATAGTTTCCTTTTAAGTACACCTACTTAAGAGACAAGAAGAATTAATTTTATCAATTATTAATATTAAAATAATATGTATTTTTCCTGTGGTTAGGTATAATTATGAATTTCATAAACGCCTCAAATCCGCTCTGTCACAAGTGTTTCAAGGCCTGACTCCTCAAATATTACTGAGAGTATCAAAGGGAGGAAAACTCCCACTGAGAGCTGTGGAAAGAATAAAACTGGCTGCTTTGAACAGCACAGGAATTGTTCTCCATCCCATAATCAAGCATTATCCATAAGGAGGAGCAAGCCCACCTGATCTGCTCCGTTTGCACGATGCCCTCCTTGTGCCCCTCCAGCCGAGCCGCCAGGCGCTCCTTGTCGAGGCGCACGCACTCTTCATCCTGCAAGGGACACTCAGGCGTCAGTTCTCCTGCATTCTCTTCTCAGAAATAAACACAGCTGGAATTAAAGCTGTTCTGAAGTATTTTCTTCACGTTTGCAAGGACAGCCTTTATTTCCAAGTGGCTTTGACATGGGCACTAGCGTTAAGTGCAGAGCTACGGGAAGTTTCCCCTCAAGAACCACAATTCCTCGGTTCTGACTCCGAACCCCGTCCCGTTCCCAGTCACACTAACAGAAGCACTGAGCACACCAAAGGACAGGTGAGCCAGCAGAATTCCTGCAAAAACAGGTAAACACTGGAATTTACCTCCACCCCCAGTTTGTATTGATGACAGTTACGGTCATTACCTCTATTCTTGGTTTCTTTGCTTCTGCTAATATTTCATCTGCTGCTCTTTTAACTACAAGAAAAAGAGAACATTAAAAACACAAGATTGTACTAGATTTTTGTAAAATAAACCTCCAAGCTATTTTTTAGTTAAATTGTACCTTGAGTGGATCGTTGAAGACCAATTTCAAGTGGAGCACTTCTGTCTATGCTTGATGAGGTCGCTGCAATCAAACAGAACAAGTAGTTTAAATAGAAAATATTTGCAATAATACTTGGATATAAAAGAAAGAAGGACAACAGAAGAATCGCAACAATGGAAATATTAGGTAGCAAAGGTGGTCAAACACTGGGACCAATGGCATAGAGATATTCAGAACCTGAATGTAAATTTAAATCAGGTTGCTCGGGGTCATTTGGCCCTTCTTTGAAAAGGGGACTGAACCAGGTGACCTCTTCTGGCCCATTTCAACATAAATTAGTCAGGGATTCTATGATCTATAAATATCACTCTTAAAAGAAAACAGAGTCACAATGAGAATTAGAACCTGGAATCAAGATTAAACAGTTTGCCTAGGTTTTTTTTTTTGAAAAAGACAACCTGCTGATCCCTTTAAAATATATATAAAAAGTGCTTTTACTCATCATATTACAGAAATAATCTCATACTCCAGGACACTTATAATTTTAAGACCACCTACGAAACAGAGCATCTTACAAAGGTGATATTTCTCTTTTTCTCAGAGAAGTCTCTTTTCTCTGACTACTGGTAACAAAAAATTTAAGATGATGAAATGCTAGGCAAGTCTGCCAGACTGACAAAGCAGTGATTTGATATATTTTATTAAACTGCAGATTTCATCCCACACATTTCTTGCATTCAAGGTCAGTGTACTACTGAAAGCCTCCCATGGTCTAGAGAAGGAAAAAACATACATGCTAAGCATTCTAACATGTAATTATTAACCAAAGCAGGTTAAAAGTAATAGTAATATTAATAATGTTCACTTCTAAACATGCATGTAGGAATGCAGCTCCTGTCTAAGCAGAACAGTTAAATTCAGAACACAATTAAAAATGCAAGAAATAATAACTTTGTTTGAGAAGTTTCAGCACATTCAGTCAGGATGTAAACTGCCTGTTGTCACCCCACCCTGCCCTCCTACCCCTCACTTGTGCCATGAAGATGAAGCAGGAAAGAGCACATCACTCACATGTTTCCCCATTCAGGTATGCAAGCAAGTCTTTCCTATCAGGTCTTCTTACCACAGGAATGTTTTCAGTCTGAAAAGACAGCAGATGTGACATTAAACTGTTCTTCCCTCATGGAGTCTCTCGCTGAAGCTTTTTCACTTTTCCTGAAAACTACGCATTCACACAAAGACATCACCACATGTCCTGCCACCCGAGAAAGCTCAACTATCAACTTAAAGTGCAACCACATCCTAGAGGGTGTTCAGCTACACAAAATTGAACATACTGCCTGCTATGAAACTGAAAGAGAGGGCAGCCTTCTTCCTCCTTCCCTTCAAACTTGCTAGTAAGACTAAGAACTAGCTTTTACCTCACACACCCCCACCGCTCTGCCAGGAGTCTGTGTTGATACATAGAAACCAAGTATCTCAATTGTGTTGTTCCCACACGGCGCTGCTGTGTCAGTAACCATGTAGCACAAGGAAAGATGAGGAGTGGCCTCACAGAAAGCAGGCAAATGGCATTCAAAGGACTTTTTAAAAATTCCTGTACCTTTATTTGTAGAGTTTACTCCGTAATTTTTTTAACTGGATTGCATAAATCCCAGTCCACTCCAAAACTATTCTGCTTTTCTCCCTTCTGCAGATCCCTGCCATCGCAGGCACTAAAGGATCATCCAGACTGGGAGAGCACCGAAGAACAAATGGACAAAAGTACTCTTAAAATAATTAGTGCTGGAAACAACTATGTCCATAGAATATCACGATAAATGCTGCCGTCACTGCTAATAACTGGTTGACAAACTCTTGCTGTAAACATAATTTGGTGGTTTGAAGGGCTAATCTGTTAGGAAGTGAATTGTCAAGAAAAATACCCCGCCCTGACAGGGCCTGTCGCTTGATCCTTCTGTACAGGTGATTGTTTTTAAACACTCACACACACTCACATTTTACTGCTTATCATTCTCCCTTTCCCCAGCCAAACTCATGCACACAAGTGCTACTATCATTCCCTGAAAATAACTACACACAGACTCACGATCACAAGACAAAAATCACATTTCGTATGGACTACTCACCGCCGCCCGACGGACGTACACAGGATGGGAAAGGTGCACATTATTGAGCAGGAACAAGATCGAATCCAAAGTGTAGTATTCCCTGGGCTGGCCCTCCTTCCCTGTCCTGTAACACAGGAAAAGATTGCAACATTGAACTTCTCCATCTCTGTCTCAAGCACGCCCTCTTTTAGAAAATGTCTTTTCTTTCCAGATGACAGTTTAAAAAGCAAGCAGTTAATATTGTTATCAGGCTGCTGCCAAACTAGTGAGCTCTCAGTTGTGCTAAAAAACACCGGTGAGGGAGACGAGTTCTTGCAGCCTCTTTACTGAATGAATTATAAAAAAAACCTGTCCAAAATAATCCAGAGCTGGATGCATTGTAAAATAAACAAGCGAGGCTTGGGAAATCATAAGTACACATTCCCCCACACTCACACTATTTATTCTGATCATCAAAGGAACTGTCTATCTGATGTGAGACAGCCAGAGAAACAGAACTGAACTGCAAATGAAATGAAGTATTAGGCGATCTTCAGGTACAACGGGCCAGAATTTTCAGCGCTAGAGAAAGCACAGTAAGAACTTGGGATACATAAATTCCACAAAGTCTAGGGAGCAAAGGGTTCAAAATGAAGCCGGAAGGTCAAATGAGGAGTGACTAGAAACTAATTGCACACCAAACCAGCAAAACCCTGAAGGACACAAAATCACAGTGAGCTCCCGCACTGCAGTCAGACCACATCAGAGCAACACAACAGCATCAAGTTCAAGCTCAGCTTTCAAATAGCTTGTTTCAAAGATACAGCTTTAAGTCTAAAAAGGAACTTGTTCTGTGTAACTAGTCACAAAAAAACTCCAAATAAACCTCTAGCTCAGCTTGGCTCCGTGTACATTGAACATAACTGCCCCTTCTCACACGTTCACCCACTATGCTGCTACTACAAGATTTGTAGGGGAAGCAATGCCTGTTCAAGCTTTAAAACAAAACCTACTCCCTAAACACTCCAACTGCTCTGAGAGACAGACCTAGCAGTCAGTTTGACCAGGAAAGCAGCAAGAGCAGCAATTCCACTGCCCACCCACACCTGGGACCTGTCAAGCCCTGGCTCCAGGCAGGACAGGGCTCCTCCACACTGCCCAGTCCCTGTCCCAGACCAGCTGGCTCACCCTAAAGCCTGAGGAGGAGAAGCCACCACAAAACCAGCCCAAAGCTACCAATTTAAGACCAGCAGAGAATTTTCACCAAACAAGAGGTTTCAGGAAGAAACCTTTTCATTAAGAAAGGAAGAGCTTTCCCTCTAAGTACAGTGGCTTTACTCATGGCTCATCATCACACCACAGAAGCACCAACCTCACTGGGGGAAGGGAGAGGAAATAAAAAATACTCAGTCACAACTCTATGGAGCCTGAAAGAGCCACACAAAAATCTACTAAGCCAACAGAAGTGTAAGTCTCTTGTCTCTGTACTGTGGATTTAATGCCATCTACAGCTTCGCTTGCCATTACTTTTCTGAAATTAGCTAAGAGTGCCCAATAACCTGTTCAGAACTCATTATCAGCAGTAAAGTTTAAAACCTCACCTTCACAATGATGCCGGAGGAAACCAAAATAAGAATAACATGCAGAGAAAAGGGATTCGGGATACCAGAGCTGTAGAATAAAGGCTCTCTCTGCCACTGTCCCTTCCTTCCGAAAGCTTGGGCTGCACGGGCTGGAGGGTGCCCGTACTCTTTGGTGCTGCAGGGGAAAGGGAGCAGACACAGCATCTTTCTTCCGGCTGCTAAGAAGCCAAAACTTGGCTGCACAACTGCAGGCAGCCACCAGAACGGGATTCCTCAGCAAGGAACCGTTTGAGTACGCAGCGAAACAGTAACGAGCTGTGATAAGGTGCTATCTAAACATCCTGGGAGCGCCAGCAGAAACAAAAGCTTCCTCCTCACAGCCTTGGCTCCGAAGGAAAGCCACGATGTCACATGACACAGCTGTCACTCCATCTTAAAACAAACCCTTTGGATTGTCTTCGTTCAGAATAATTCATCATTTCTTTGAAGAGTGCCATATGCACTGAGCATGATAAGAAAGTCCAGCTGGTCATCTATTCAAGTTTTAACAATATTTAGCAATAAATGACAAAATAGAGAAACAAACAAATTCTGAACCACCACTTACTAATTGAAAAAAATAAAGTGTTACAAAGCCACAGGCATTGCCAAAGCTCAGCAGGGCACAGCTGGTACTCCATCCCTTCAACCCCCCACACAAGGATTCCCCATGCTCATTATGCCCCTAGGAGGATGTTTTATTAGGAGGACAAGACACTGCACATTCATGGGAAATCATCAGATGGGCAAGCAGTTGCACACAAGGAGAAACTCTAAGCCTAAACTGACATTTCAACATCACTGTGTGCTCCTGCTGAATAAACAGAGAACTAAAAACAGGCAGATCAGAGGGTAGCTTGCCTCATTCAATTTGCAAACACCCAAAGTAGAAAGAGAAATTAATTCTCTTACTTCCTATATTCATTGTGGCATCAATCACTTAAGAAAAAAATTAAAATCTTAGGAGACAGGCCTCACTAAACCCAGTAACAACCACTAAAGCAAAAATATAAGGAAGAGTTGCATCTCTTACAAAATAAACTCCAGGTTAAAACAGAGAAAATGTTTATGTAATAGGAGAGAGCAAGTTTCACCTGCTTGTTTTTAACACTATTAATTCACTTCCTTCTCATCCATTCACCTTCCACCTGTGGGCACCAGGAATTTATTCATTTTTAATGGCTTTATTTCCTCTTTCCTTTTTCAAAGCCTTAAGTTTTACAGAGGTACTAAGGGCCTGTGTCTCATCCACAGAACCAAGCAGAAACCTTTAAAACCACAAGACAAAGCACGCTGAGTATCCCACAAATGACAATACCCAGGGCCAGCTGCTCGCTGTTGAAAAACTCAGCTGCACATCCAAGCCCCTCAGCTGGGCAAACAAAGCAATAAGTTTCTCTGCTAGATTGATTCTTTCCTTTGGTTTTGAAACAGATTCAATAATCACTCCTCAGGGGCCATAGGGCAAAACACACAAACCACTTAATCTCAGACCGCCTAGCCTTCTTCATGTGCCACCAGGAGTATTCCCTTAATTATTATCTGGAAACTAAACTGGATTAAAGCTGCTTTTTCCCCTGCTTTTTTTTTCCTTCCAGGTTACCTTTAACTCGGCTTGGTTGCTCAGACAATTCCCTGTTTGGCTGACACTCGTGCAAGCAGAGAGGGAAGGCAGAGCAGGGCAGCCCTGCTGCCTTCTGCCAGCTGAGCTGCTCGAGGAGCCAGAGCTAAATGTCTCGTGGGACTACTTCTAATTCTAGCAGGGACAAATGCCACTGCTGCTCTTCAGCCTGGCATTACTCTCTGCAGGCTGGAGATGCAATTACAGCAACCGTGCTGTGGACACCTAAAACAGGACCCAAGGCTTGCTCTGTGAAAGACTAAGCCACCAACACCTGCTCAGTGCAAGCGTAATTTGGATCCTGTCGAGTGACCTGAATATAAAAGGTTTTGAATCTTGAAAGTTTTTGAAATGTCCCTCATGAGTCTGGCAATTACCTAAATTAGCAGCTTCTAAAGTGTGGTGTTCAAGCTCCTGAGCGTGGCCTGCAGAACTGGTCTCATTTTTACAGTGTCTTCAATTCAGAGCTGAGACGTGCAAAACACCACAGTGGTTGACAAGAAACACCGTGAACTGAGAGCAGCCTGATCCTATCAAAAGCTCAGAAGTCACTGGTCTAAACTAAACCAAGATTTACTCACTCACCTCAAACAAACCAAAGAACAAACCCCCTCCAATTCTACCACGCATCTACGGCAGGAGGTGAGAACTCACAGCTCTGTGCTGTGCTCCGAGAATCCTCTGCTCACCCACATGTCCTTCTTGACCAGGAGGATAAAGCTGCCTGGCTGTACATAGCAAAGTTTACTCTCCAGCTGCTTTTGGCAACCATTTCTGGGTCGAATTCAAGCTCTCCTGGGCAGTAGAGTTGTGCTGTATATCAGTTTCTTGCTCCCTACAGAAGGGCCATGAAACTTGTTTTGTCTGCTTAACCACTACTTGTTACCGCTTGGGAAAACAACTTGCAGCAAGGAAACCACCACGACTGTCTACACACTGCCCAGCAAAAATCCAGCTAAGACTTGGAACTGCTTATCCAAATATTTATCTTCTTCTTCAGTCTACCTACCAGTATCCCCCACTCGGACAGTAGGCATAAATAACTCCAAAGTTAGTTTCTGAAAGCTTGAAACAGGTAATGAAAAAGCAAGTTTCTACTCATAAATAGAGTGCAAAGTAAAATTAGCTACAAAAAGTCCACCTGCCAGTTAAAATAAACAAACAGGTTTATTTCCTTTCTCCCTTCCAGACTAAGGATAGTAATAGTCATATCATAATTATGAGAACAAAAAAAATCCTGGTCAGACAACTACAAGCTTGGGGTTTTTTTAGAAATCTGCTGGTTCTTCTGCTTTTCCACGAAGCTTCACGGGATAACATGTTCTCTTTGATCAGTATCTAAGCTTTAACAAGAAGCTTTATTTTCTCTTAGGTTTGAAAGAGATTCGTTAGAACCCTTCTAGTTAGGACATTAAAAAACAAGCAGCTGCTAAATTCTGAGGAAAGGCAAATGAAAAACTCCCCTGCAGTGCAAGCAATCCATACTACACGAGGAAATTCAACAGGTACAAACCTTCATTTTCTAGACGTTTTCAAAAAATAAGCATTTTATCTAACACGATCCTTGAAGCCACACAAACGCTCTCTCTACTGGTTTATTACGATAAGACCAACTAGGAAACAGCCTGCATCAGGTCCTGCCCAGGAAGAGGCCTCAGGTGGGGGCAGAGCACCTGCACAGCTCCTCAGAGGGAGCGTCGGTCTGCACCTCGCTGGCTTTGTCCTGGCGCACCAAAGCTCCAGGGGAACAGAGGCAGCCCCGACAACTCCAGGCAGCAGAATCAGACTGCGCTGGGCGGGAAGGGACCCGCCAGGATCACCAAGTGCAACTCCTGGCCCCGCGCAGGATACCCCGAAAATGCACTGTGTGCCTGAGAGCCTTGTCCAAACAACAAGAGAACGCCTGATTTCCACCAAACACCCAGAAAAACTTGGGAGAAGCTGCCTGCTGCCATCTCATCGCATGAGTCTGCAGGAAGCGGCTCCGCCGGGCGGCACGGACGGGAGCGCCGAGAGCCGAGGAGCGCCCCGGCCGCGGCCCCGCGGCTCCGCTGGCCCAGGGCAGGAGCTGGGAACGTTCCCGAAGGGAGCGGCGAGCGCTCCCCGCCCGGCCGGGCTGCCGGGGGACAGGAATCGCCCACGGGACACCCGGGCAGAGCGCCGCGGCCGCGGGGCCCTGCGGGAGGCGGCACCGGCCC